>VDFB02334759.1:0-67086 GCA_007258455.2 Sequoia sempervirens | reverse complement strand
TGAAATCTGGTAACCAAAGCTTGGACGTCCTCAATGAAGGCACTAGCAACCCTATCTCCTAGGCGTTTCACCCTAGGATTCAAACGCCTCTCTTCAAGAAGCTGTACGGCCTGTCAAAGGTGAGATGTACAGCCTGGTTAAGCCTGATATGTACGGCCCCAGCAAGAGCTAACAGCAACTAACTTTCAGCAACAAAGTTTTCTTCTGATTTCTGATGATAATCTTCCCAAACCTTTGTAACTTCTGATGGTAATCACTACAGATAAGAACAGTATGACTCCCATGTGCCAATGAGAGAAAGGCACATCCAGCAAAGAAGATATTCAAAAATTATTTATCTTCAAAACTTCTGATCTGCAAATAAACCCTTGTAAAATCTGATATAAATCTCCACTGTTAATCACAATGTGACTTCTGAGATAAATCCACCAATTAGCAAACCTTAGATGATCTTTCACACCCTCGGAAAGTCCGAATCAAGAGAAGCTACACTCTCCAAGATTGCTTGCAGCAAAACCCTAGGTCTCACCTCCAAAATGCCAAAGCACAAAGCCAAGTTGAATGAATGATCAATGATAATTGAACTCCATTTGCTTTTGATGCCTTTACATACTTACTTCAAGGAGGTCGATTTCAAGAGGCCCTTTTAATCATTTAAATATATTAAAATATGTGCCTTTGTCACTTTTTAATGATATCCTTGACTTGGGCGCTCATAATATGCACTTTAATGATTTGACTTTAATAATAAATAACCCTTTATTAAAAGTCACAAACATTTAATGTTGTGCACTTTATAATAATTAATTGTTATTAAAGCATTTCTTTAATAATAATTTTAATTTCATATCTCCGTTAATAAACCTCAAAAATGAATTCTGTCTGCGCTAGGAGGTAGCCCACGACATTCTTTGCTCACTAGGGTGCCTTACTAAAAATGGCAAGGTTGTTAGAATATTATATTCTTATATTGTTTAATGGTCAACAGTAGTTGGTAGGTAGACATTTAATGTCTACATTAATTTACCCTTGCTATATAATGTACTCTTTTCTTGAGTAATAATCATCACATTTTACCAGTTCACTTTCTGAACATGGTATCAGAGCTAGTTTGGGCCTAACTCCTTCACGGGAGGGTCTAGGATTATGAGTGTGATCTTCTGAGACTTTGCTGGGTGTATTTGAGTCTAGATCGAGGGTTTTTCTGCTTTGTTTTTTTTTTGTGAAATTTTTTTCACTGAAAAAAACACAATCCTCTGGTTAAAATCGCTACCTCTTTTACAGATATGGTTTCTTGTTCTGTTTGGGTGTTTCTGGTTTTCGTGTGGCTAGGGCACACAGTGGATGCGATTTTTGGAGCTCTCTAGGTGCGATTTTTCGTGGTCTGAATAAGGCATTTTTTCTTCTTCTGGGCGTGTGTTTTACAAACCCCTGGGCGCATTTATTTTCGCAGAAATTTGCACCTGATCGTGCGTTTTTTTAATTTAGGACGCGTTCTCTGATTCACGTTTTTTGTTCTGGCCGTGTGCTCTGGTCCGTCAAGGGTTTCACGTTTCTCTGCACTTTCTGGTGCGTGATTTCTCTGCATTTTCTCATTCACACGACCTTCATTTTCCTGCCGTGATTCAAGCCTTGTCTGGGACGTGTTTCGTGCCCTTCTTGCTCGTATTTCAGAACTATTGAAGGTCGTTTTTGCTCATAGCTGCGGCGGCTAGGGTTCTGCCTTCTTTTTGCCGCGATTTCGTGGAGCTTCCAGCTATTTTCTGCAATCGTTGAAGCTTTCATGGCCGCCTAGGGTTCCAAAAATTTCGACTAGGGTTTTGACCCTTCAAACCAAGTCGAATTTTTTTTCTGATTGCAGATTCTTGGTGGGTTTTTTCGAGATCTCAAATGGGTTGGTCTTCGATTTTTCTGGGTGGTTCGTTTTTTGTGCCTCGGTTTTTGTGCAGATTTTTTCTGGCGGCTAAAGTTCCAAACTCTCTGTTCTTCCAGTCGACAATCTGTATGGGTTTTTTAAATATTTTTTTCCTTAAAAATAAATAAAAATTGTATGGGTTTTAATATTTTTTTCCCTTAAAAAATTCTGTATGGGTTTTCATAATTTTTTCCCTTAAAAAATTTCGGGAGGGTTTATAATTTTGTCCTAAAAAATTAAGAGTTTTCCCTGTATACCCTAGTCAGGGTTTCTATTGTTCGGGAGGGCTCTCTATTATTTGGTTTTTACTTTTTTTTTTTTTATGAAAAAACGATGATTTGTATTCTTGGATTTGGCGATTTTTTCCTGAAAAATTGTGGTTTGTTGCAGTCTGTTTTGGTCGGACCTCGAGTTGCTGTGGCGAACATCTGCACAACTGGCTTTTTGCAGTCTGTGCTCGGGCATCATGCTCATTTGCAAAAGTTTCGACGGTTTGCCGATTTATCCTCAAAATCGTGGCAGCTGTTCTCTGTGTGTCTGATTTCAGGGAGGGACAACTTTGTTACCCAACGTCAGGTTGGACGTTTTTTGATGACTTCTACTTAGCTGTTTTGCATATTTTGGGAGGGTTTGTGGCAGACTCATCTCAAGTAGCAGAGTCAGTGGCAGACTCTTGTCACTTGTTGCAGAGCATTCTAAAGAAGGGGGCAGCCTTCTCTGTTTTTTTTCTAGATGGTTTTTGGTACTCTTGGTCATTAACATTCTGTAGATCCAGGGAGGGTCTCAGCAGCTGCAAAGTGTTTTGAAGAATTTGTGACCAAAAGCCCTGTAGATTGTTTTCTGTAGGCTAGTTAGACGATTGACCATTAAGGGAGGGTGTTAGAATATTCTATTCTTATATTGTTTAATGGTCAACAGTAGTTGGTAGGTAGACATTTAATGTCTACAGTAATTTACTCTTGTTATATAATGTATTCCTTGCCTGAGTAATAATCATCACATTTTACCAGTTCACTTTCTGAACAAAGGTTGGCCTCTATCATCTAATTGACTTACTATAAATAGTAAGTATACACAAATGAAGCCAAAAACCGTTGAATAACCAAGCCTTAGAATATACAAAGGATTTAGAGGTGCCAACGTTGCAAGCAGTCAATTGAGATACCAGATATCTCTACAATAGAGCCTTCTAATCACCATTATTAGCCTACGAGGACTCGGTGATAGGCTAAACCACCAAACACTGATGCTCGCTAAAAAGGGGACATTACAGGGACCCATGTCTAGCTCCTTTGGAAGATTTTTAAATTGCACAATAAAATTAGAAAAATTGGGACGACCCCCCTCTTGGAGCCACCTCATTTGGGGATATTTAAATTAATTTTTTTTAATAATTTTTATGGTGCTCACACAGTGGGACGAACCCCTAGAGTGGTGCGACCACCTTGGGCATGGGAAGATAAAACAAAATAAAAATTATTTAATGATATAAGGCCAACCCCCCGTGGAGAGTCACCTCCCTTGGGTGAAGGGACATCTCGGTGAGTATAAATAGAAGTTTGAAGGAGAGGCAAAAGCAATCAATTTCAATCAAAATCATTCACATTAAAAGAAAATATAAAAGGATATTTGAGCAGATCTACAAAAGATATTTGAGTAGATTCATGAGAGTTTTAGCAGCAATTTTGTGAGAAGAAAAGAAAAATAAAGGCGAGATCATGGCGGTTTTTTAAGCAGAAATATTGAAGACTATATTGCAGATTCATGAATGGATGTATGGGAGATTTGTGAGCAGTTGATAGCGCAGATCTAAGAAGTTGCAAATAAAACCTCCTATGAGAAGATATTGGTGTCTCTTGTTGGGTTGGTGCTCAGTGGTGGGATTGGAGTCTTAAATGGGTTGGTGCCTACAAAATTTGTAAGAAGATTAATACGACCAATATTTTGCTGAGGTTTTCTCCTGTAAGGTTTTCCACGCAAATTGTGTGTTTCTTATGTGTGTTCTTAATTGCTAGATCTTGCATGTATGGTATTTTTATGGATGATTAAGTTTTGAATTAATATGACTGTGTTAATTAAGTTGTGAAAAGTAAAGTTTTGATCTATACTGATTCGCCTCCCCCTCAGTATAAGTGTGTGTTTTATCAATTGGTATCAAGAGTGGGTTCCTTCAGAGTTAGCCTAACCACTTGAAGGTAGATTTTGGAAGCACACTGTAAAAGACCAGGTGTCTCTCAACCCAAAACATTGTCCGGAAATCTGAGTTTTTGTTTGTTTTTTGTATTTTTGACTTTTTGTAGGTTTTTGCATATAAAGAGAGAAATTGCAATTTTGCTTGAAATGCTTGAAAAATTATTAATAAATTCCAGAAGACTATTTTGATTGAAATAAGTCTACCAAACTAAAGCCAGATGATTTATTCAACTTCACAAATAATCTCACTGAGAAATACAAACGTTACAATTAAAAAGCAACTAATAATTAAAGAACCTGGACATATTGCAGCCGCCAGAATGAAGATAATAAATGTACGGCCAAAGGACTAAAGCCAGTTACAACCCCCAAAATCCACGCCAGAACTCCAGGAGACCCTAGGCGCACAGGATGGAAGAAGCAGAAGACCCAGACTGAAGGCGTATTTTCCAGTTGATGAAGTACGGCCCATGCTGGTACAGAAAAGTACGGCCCAACCAGCAGCAATTAAAATAGTACGGCTTCAAGAAGAAAGTGCCAGAACACTGTGAAATGATCTCAGATAAGTCGCCACCAATAATTGATAAATAATCTTCTCAAACCCTTCCTGAATCGATTCAGTAAGCACAACTGCAACCTCTGTATGAAGTCACCATGTTTGACAATCTTCAACTGTTATTTCAAAGTCTCAGTATGTCAGATCTTGAAGAGGGAACGTTCCTCAAAACCTGTCGATCTGCAGAAACCCTGGTTTCTCAAACCCCAATGCTCTCAGAGAGAAAAGATAACAAATTCGAATAATTAATCACATAAGTTCGATTTGCTCTTTGAAAGAATATATAGTCTTCTTAAAATTTCGACTTTTCTCATTAAATCCATTAAAATTGCATTTAATAATAAATATTCGCCCTTTTCAATACTTGGGCTAATATTTGATTAAATGGCATTGCTTTTATTTTAATGAATATTAAATTCATTAAATATTAATTTTTTTCCCCTTCATTATAAAGTATTAAAAATACTTTATAATTTGCCATTTAAATATTAACTTTTAATACTTCATTAAAATGACTTTATAATATAAAGTCAAATTAATTATTCCTTCAAAAATTATTAAATGCTTCTGACAACTCCCGTTTGTTCAACCAAACATCAAACCGGGTCGATACTGAGCTGACCAGCTAAACCAGGTGCCCTGCCCAAAATAGCAGCTTCCGCCTGCTGACTTACTATAAATAGTAAGTATTTGAAAAACCTCTTTGAAAGAGTCTGCGAAGGCCCAACCTAAATCAACTGAAGGAGTAATGTTCCTGAACACCGGATAACTGCCACAAATGATCCTCTACACACAACTGTAAGCCTACGAGGATCAAAATGATAGGCTAACCTCAAATCCAGCTGTACTGACTAAGAAGGGGACATTACAGTCCGCCCTCCCTGAAATTGCTTGTCTTCAAGCAATCTCAACTCTGGATGCTGTAAAATCTCCTCGGACTCCCATGTAGCATCCTCAACTGGCAAATCTCTCCACTTGATCAGATATTCCCTAATCACCCGCCTCCAAAGGTGTCTCTCTCTCATCTCGAGGATGGCCTCAGGTACTAGTATCAATTTCCCTTCATCATCAAGGGGTGGCAGAACTGGAGAGGGTATCACATGCTGACCCAATGCCTTCTTCAGGCGAGAAACGTGAAACACTTTGTGAACCCTGCTATCTGCTGGTAAGTCCAACTCATATGCAACCTCGCCCACTCGTCTGATGACCCGAAATGGACCGTAGTAACAAGGTTTCAATTTCTCTGCCCCACTCTTTCGCAGAGTAGACTGACGATATGGCTGTAACATGAGATACACCATGTCACCCACTACAAAGGAACGCTCAACCCTCTTCTGATCAGCATACTGCTTCTGCTGATTCTGTGCCCGCTGGATATTGTCTCTGAGAGACCTCAAAATGTCTTGTTGACTCTGCATCATATCTCCTGCGCTAGGCACTCTGCTATCACTCAATATGAAATCCAAAAGGTTGGGCGCCTCATACCCATACAATGCCATGAAGGGCGTCATCTGTATAGTCATGTGGTGAGTAGAGTTATAACGGTACTCACAGAGGTATATCCACCTCACCCAAGCTCTCTGCTGTCTAGCTATGTAATTGCGCAGATAACCTTCCACCCACTTATTGACAATTTCCGTCTGCCCATCTGTCTGTGGATGGTAGCTGGTACTCGGTGTCAGTTCGGTCCCACAGAGCCTGAACAACTCCTCCCAAAAGTTGCTCATGAACCGACTGTCTCTATAGCTGACTATCGTCCGAGGCAACCCATGTAGTCGGAATACCTCTCTGAAGAAGAGCTTTGCAGTCTGCGATGCCGTGAAAGTAGTAGTGATCAGAAAGAAGTGCGCATCGATAAAGTCCATCGATAAACACTCCCACTTCCTGTCAGGTATCGAAAGTGGCTGAAGCAATCCAGCAGGATATGTGTGTTCCTGCTTGTTCTGCTGGCAAACAAAACACTCTCGAACATACTGAAGAACATCAGTCTTTAGCCCTTTCCAAGTAAACCGTTCCCGAACCAGCTTATATGTTTTGAAGTACCTGGGATGGCCCACCATAGGAAGATCATGAAAGGCTCTCAGAACTGTATCCCTCAACTTTGAATTAGGAACCAGAAAAATCCGCCCCTTGTAAATGATCAAGTCATCCACAATGGTGTACCTACTATCCTGCTCTGTCCCATCAACAATGCTAGAAGCCCATGGGTTCTTAGCATACTCAGTAATGATCCTGTGCCTCCAATCCTCGGAGATATGTGCCATAGTGCTCAATTGAGGTCTGCGAGATAAGGCGTCAGCTACCACATTCTGCTTCCCCTTAATGAACGTGATATCAAAGTCATACGACTGCAGTTTGCTGACCCATTTTTGCTGTCTCTCGTTCAGGTCTCGCTGTCCAAGGAAGTGTTTCAGGCTGTTGTGGTCTGTACGCACACTGAACTTGCTGCCTACCAAGTACTGCCTGAACTTAGCCAAAGCATGCATAATGGCTAACATTTCCTTGTCATAAATACTGTAAAACCTCTCAGGACCCCTAAGCTTCCTGCTCTCGAAAGCAATAGGGTGCCTCTCCTGCATCAAAACAACACCAATGCCCTCACCTGAAGCATCGCAAAACAAATCAAATGCCTTCGTAAAGTCAGACAATGCTAGCACTGGGCACAAAGTCATGATCACCTTAAACCTGTCAAAGCACTCCTGAGCCTGTGGTGACCAAGTAAAAGCCCCTTTCTTTGTCAAATCAGTAAGGGGTGCGGCGTGACGTGAGAACCCACTAACAAATCTCCTATAAAAAGCACACAACCCAATGAAACCTCTGAGCTGCGTAAGGTTCTCAGGTACTGGCCACTCAACTATAGCTCGGACCTTCTCAAGGTCCATACTAACTCCCTTGGCACTGATGATGTGCCCCAGATACAACAACTCCGCCATGCCTAGCTCACACTTGGATTCCTTAGCATAAAAGGACTCCTTAGCCAAGATACCCAAAATTGTGTCCAAGTGAGCTAAATGCTCATCCCATGACCTACTCTACACCAGGATGCCATCGAAGAAGACCAATACAAATCTCCGCAGCTGAAAACTGAAGACCCTGTTCATGGTAGCCTGAAAGGTGGCAGGTGCATTGGTTAGACCGAAAGGCATAACCAAGAACTTGAAGTGACCGCAATGGCACCTGAAAGCGGTTTTCTCAATGTCCTGCTCCCTCATCTGAATCTGGTGGTACCCGAATCTCAAGTCAATCTTTGTAAAGAAGATAGCACCGTGCAACTCATCAATCAAATCATCGATTCGAGGTATCAGATACCTGTTCTTAATCGTCCTCTTATTGAGCTGGCGGTAATCTATGCACATCCGAAGTGATCCATCCTTCTTCACCAATACAACCGATGAAGCAAAAGGTGACTTGCTAGGCCTAATATGCCCCATAGCCAATAACTCATTGATGGTCTTCTCTATCTCATCCTTGAGTCGTTTCGGATCCTGTAGGGTGTAATCATAATGGGCTTTGCGCCCTCCTCCAAATCGATAATATGCTCAGTGCCTCTGTCTGGAGGTCTACTAGGTGGAATGTCGCTAAACACTTTGGAGTGTTTAGTCCTCAATATCTGAATGTATGGATGGTACTCACCCTTCTGCTGCTCCTGCTGTGCTGGCAATAACATACACTCTGCAGCCCAATCAACCATATCATGACGAATGAGTCTCTCCATCCGCCTGTACGAAACCATCCTCAAATTACTGTCTCTAATGGCTTTGATGACATGAGGTTTCCCATTAACCTTGAACTTCATCTCCATATCTCGTAGATTGAGTGTGAACTCACCCAAATCGTGAAGCCATGCCATCCCTAACACCACATCAGTATCTCCCATATTAACAACATAGAATTCAGTCTTGAACTCATAGTTGTTCAACCGCATCGGAAGATCAGTTATCTTCTGTCACATTTGAGGGTGTACCCATCAGCCACCTTGACTCGAATACCCTCAAACTCCTCTGTCTGTATACCACGTCTCTCTACCAACCGTGCATCTATGAAATTATGAGTGGCACCAGTGTCAAGTAGAGTGATTACCTTCTGTCCTGCTAGGAGCCCACGCAGTCTAAATGATCCATCTCTCTGAAGACTAGTCAAATGTGCCTCCTGTAGCTTCCTTCCTCCTTCATTTTCACTGTCATTTTCAGACCTCTCGTCATTTGAATGCTCAGAATCAGCTTGCTGGTCTGACATATCAGAATGCTCTTCCCTCTCATAAAACCACTCCATCTGGTTATTTTTCACCTTGGGACGAAGAGGGCATACATGTTTATCATCATAGGGTGCCTTGCACCAAAAACATAATTTTTTCTTTCGTAAATCATTTAGTGTTTCTCTGTCAAATGGTGGTGCATTTTGTCTCCTAGGATCAGGTGGATCCCTCTTCCTGTCAAATGGCTTATTCCTGTCAAATGACCTATTAGGCCTTGTGTAGGTTGTCGAGCCAGAACTGAACTTGCTGCGAGGTGCTGCAAGCTCCATGTTACGTGCCTTCCTCATGGCCTCCTGAAGAGTAGGAGGATCAAATGCCTTGACCCAACCTCTCATAGGCTCCATCAAACCCTCGACGAAGAGAATAACAAGTCTCCGTTCTGAAATGCCTGTCACGATGACTGCAACCCTCTGAAATTCACCGACATAAGCATCCAAACTACCTGTCTGCCTAAGCTGAGCTAGCTCTCTGAAGTAGAGTTCTGGATCCTTCTTGTCAAAACGCTCTATGAGTCTGCTGGTGAACTCCTGGTAAGTAGTGACTGCATGATGGCCAAGTGTGTACATGCCATGATGCCACCAATCATGCGCCAACCCATCAAGATGCAAAGTACCAAACTTAATGGCCTCGTCCTCCTGCATAGGTCTCAGTGATAGATAATTGTCCAACTTCTGGACCCAAGACCTTGCTAAACTCTTATCAGACCCGTCAAAGTACGGCAAGGTGATTTTGCTAACTGCATACTGTAAATCCCTGTTCACTTGTGGCTGTGGCTGCTGGTGCTGAGGAGCTCTGCGGTCAAATCTACCTCCCCCTCTAGGTTTATGCACATCCATAAACTCATGAAAAGACAATGCCTGCTTGATCTCAGGTGCTAATGATAGATACCATGAAATCTAGTCACATCCGCCACTGACATGCCATTGTGTCGCTGAAACTCCTGATGATGCCCCTGCTGCTCTGCCTCCGAAGTCGAAGGTGGGGTCTCTCTAGATATGAATGTAGGTTGTCTGGGCCTACGCTCATGATAGATAGGAGATGACTGTCGCGGTGCTGACACCAAAGGCTTGTCCACGACTGCAGTCTTGCTCGTCTGCCCTATCTGAATGTAGTGCGGCTGGGATGGAGTATATTGTCTAATAGTGCCCATCAACTGGGACATCATGTCCATCATATTATCGTGCCTGCGCCTAAACTCATCTTCAGTAATATCACCTTCTGCATGTGCTTTACCTGAATCCCTATGTGTCTCTGCCGGAATCTCACGATCTGCCATCAGTGTTGTAACATTGTTCTCACTGCTATTGGAACTGGATCTGTGAATACCCAGAACCCCTGATACTGTCTCGCCTTTAGGAATAGGTGGACCTGTCCAATCCTCAACTCTGCCTGTTCCTATACCCTTAATATAGGGAATGATGTTGATACATGGTAGCTTCGGTCTGATATGAACCATAGTAACGAGACGCGGACGCGGCGCGGGACTCGGCGCGAGACTCGGCGCTTCCGGACGTGGACGCGGCGCAGACGCGGCAAAATTAAAAAAAGTTGAAAAACCCTAGAAATTTAGAGATTTTTAAGGATTTAAAACTTGTTTCAAGCACCCTTTATTGAATACAACACAAATAAAAGCAAATTTGATCACATGCATAAGTATACAACGATTACATAAGTATAAGGTACACATTGTAGTTGCGTTGCTGAAGGAAATAACATACTTAGATATATAAAATTAGTCAAATGTATACAAAACTCATGGAATATGAAATCCATGACATCAAATGTTCCATACAAATATGAAATATGAAATATGACATCAAATCAAAATGTTCTATGACTCTGCATCCTTCCTACGAAGGCGTCTAAAGGGCCTGGATGATGTTGCAGCTGCAGCCATAGTCTCTGCCTGTGTCTGAGTCCCCATACCACTCTCACCACCAGTAGCTATGTCTCCTCGTGCTCTAGCCTCCTCCTCAGCCATGGCTACAACCTCGGCCTCTCTCTCTGCCTGGTCCACCCAATCAAGGTCCTCATCACTAAAGACTGCATCTGTAGCCTCAGTGGTCCACTCAGACTGTGGATCAACCTCGTCTAGATTGATCGGGGTTTTGTCATGGTCAAAAAGCTTCCTGTATCTGAGCCGAAGATTGTAATGAACATATACCAAGTCGTTCATCCTCTCCACTGTCAATCTATTGCGCTTCTTGGAGTGTATGTGCTCAAACATACTCCAATTGCGCTCACAACCAGATGAACTGCATGGCTGGCTCAATATACGAATGGCAATATTTTGCAGGTTCGGTGTATCAGAACCAAACATATTCCACCAGCTATCTGAGATGAGAAAAAGAAACAAAATCAATCTCATTTCAAGTTTCAAGTTCAAGTTCAACATTTAATAATAAATTATAATATAAAGAGATGAAAATTATGCCCTTAAATATATTTTTACCTGGTAGTAATGTTGTCCTATTATCTTTGCACATTTGACGTGCAAAGAAGTCTCCATGTGCCTTAGTGAAGGCATCTATCTCCTGCACCACCTGTGTAGTAACAGCAGGCAACATCCGCTCCAATGTCGTGTAGAGCCCACTAAGAATTTCTCTATGCACGGAGATCGGTGGAATTGGAAGGCCGGATTCAGGAAACATGCGGCTGCATGGATGGGCCTATGAAGTTGGTTTTGCCATCTCCTATCAATGATATCCCAAATGGGACGATACTTCTCCTCAACTCCACCATAGACTGATCTAATGGCCTCTTTGGCCCTATCCATGCCCTCATATATGTAGCCCATTGCGGGCTTCTCCCCATCTGCAACTCGTAGGAGAACTAGCAAGGGCTCAATAAACTGCAAAGTGCAAACATGTTGCACAAATAAGTGTGAATGAAAATAAACAAATAAAAGTAAGATATGATTAAAAATTAGAACATAATAAAGAATTAAATTTTACCTTCACAATCTCGTCCATTGGTGTCCAAAAACCTTGCTCATCAAAAATGCAATCAGCCACAGCAATCCCTGCAGTGCTTGTAGAAAAGGATGAGGAAGACCACTCCTCACTAGTAAACATGCGCCTCAAAGCTGCCCTTGACCGAATCAAGGATTGCATCGTGATAAAATTTGTTGCAAACCTGGTGATGCCAGGACGAGACAACTCCCTCAACCCCGTGTATTGCCTCATAAGGTTAAGCACCCATGTGTGGTTGTATACAAATTTGCAAACGTTTTTTGCTGCTTCCACACATGTTTTGATCCATGGGAGCTTCCCAAGATCCTCCAACATGAGGTCAATGCAATGGGCGGCACATGGAGTCCAAAAAATAGTAGGGTGCCTCTCCATCAATAATTTACCAGCAGCAACATAATTTGCTGCATTGTCTGTCACCACTTGCACTACATTTTCTTCCCCCACATCAGCTATCACGTCCTCTATGGCCTCACATAGGTATGTGGCATTTTTGAATTGGCCAGAAGCATCAATGGACTTAATGAAGACGGTGTCACCTGAAAAAAAAAACAAAACCAATTATTCAATAAATTAAAAAACATAAATCAGCCATATTAAATTATGTGATTCACTAAATAAAATTCAAATTCCAATGCATTGAAGGAAGAACAATTACCTCCGGAGGAAACTAGGAAATTAAGCAACGTCCTATTTCTCCTATCAGTCCAACCATCAGTCATGATGGTGCAACCAATCATGCTCCACTGCTTGCGTTGCTCCTGTAATTGTGCTTTCACATCTGCCACCTTTTGAGTCAAAAGTGGGCCCTTTAATTCATCTTCACTAGGGGCTTTGAACCCCGCCCCACATATAGTTATCGCATCAACCATGTTTTGCCAGAAAGGTGACCTATAACATGTCATACATAAATTGATAAGTTACATAAGTATTGTAAAATTTGAATTCGATAATGAGATAATGAGATACATCTAGATTCTAAAATTTAAATATAAATTTTAAAACAATTAAACGAAAAAAATTACCTGGCTACATGGAAGGGAATGGTGCAGTAGTACCAAAAGTCTGCAATTGCCTTTTTGGCTGCATCATGTGCGTCCTTGTTCCAACCCATGCTCTCAAGCGACGGTTGGGAACCAGGGGTAGTGCGTGGTACAAAATATGAGTCCACCCTAGATTTACGAACTCTAGGGCCAATGCTAACACTGCCACTACCACTAGCAGTAGCAGCGCCACCAGCACTAGGAGTACGCATAGGCATTGCTGATGCAGAAACAGAAGCACTACCAGAAGCACTAGCACTAAGACGGTATGGAGGCATGGAAGAAGCATCTCCAACAGCACCAAGTCCCTGTCCAACTCCAACACTCAACAACTCCTGCTTCTGTTTCTTTTTCAATTCTTTTTGCATTTCAAAAGTTTCTAATTGCACCTGTACTTCACGAACAACCTCAGGAGGTGCTACAGGGCAACCCACTGCATCATGGGCGGGTATGCGTGCAAGATGATATTTTAATCGATTTATGCCTCCATGATATATTGTTTTGCAATAGAAACATTTGGCGTCTCCTTTTTTCATTCTGGGAAAGATTTCAGCATGTTTCCAAGCAGGGTCTTTTCTGACTGGGGTATGAGACATTGTGAAAATAATAATATGGTATGATTTGCAAATGAATGTGGCTGCACAAAATAGGGTTTCTAAAATTATTTAAGTTGCAAGTAGGGTTTGTAAAAAAAATATGCAAACTCAAAAGAATAGTGAATTTTACAAATTACAATGAAATATTTGTTAAAAAAACACAAAAAAACTCAATTAAAATCGAACTTACCTCTTAGATTTAGCTTGGAATGCAATAGAAACTCCTCCAAATCACTGGTAATGAGCTTTCAATGCACCTCCTTGCTGGTATGAAGCTCCCCAAATGATATATGCTCTTGGATTTTTCTTCAACAAGTTGCTGGTTGCCCTCTCTTCTCCTCCTATTTTTCTTCACAACTCTCTCTTCTTCTCCTATTTTGCCAAATGAATGAAATGAGTGCCCTTTTAGGGCGAAATAGAAGATATAATTAAAAAAACAGTTTAAAAAAATTTAGAGTTTTAATTGTTTTTTGGCCTTTTTGGCCGCTGCTGCCGCGGCCGCGTCCGAGTCGGGACTCGCCGCGTCCGGCGCGCGGCGTCCGGCAGTGGCGTGGCGGCCTTCAGCTCAGCGCCTAGGCCGACGCCTTGGACTCGCCTCGTCCGGGCGCTTCCGGGCGAGTCTCGGTACTATGATATGAACAATGATTGCTGGAAGCATCATCATTGTTGTATTAGATCTATTTGATCTGTATATATTTCTGGCAATAAGTAATCGACTTTATAATGCATGTATAAAATCGAACTCATATAAATGGTGATCATATACTCCATGTTTGATGACGCGTATTTGTTAATCTGTTAAACATGAATGGTTATCAGAGATTCTGGAACTCGCATGCTCAAAGAACATGTCCCTTGAGCAGACGTGTCTCCAAGTGAGGAGACACGTCCTCTCAAGAGGCGTGTTCCTTAGATTTGAAACCCGTGCGCTCAAAGGAACACGTCCCTTGAGCGGACGTGTCTTCAAGTATGGAGACACGTCCTCTCAAGAGACGTGTCCCTTGGATGCGAGTCTCCCTCATACAAAGGTTGAGTCCATTTCCATTATGCAGTATATAGAAATCGATCAATGTTCTGCATTCAGCACGTTAAGTATCATTAAAATCTGAAAGTCAAAATCTGTGTATTTCTGGAATTCGAAAATCTGTCTTAGCCCTTGTAAATTTCTGAAACTGAAAATAATTATAGAACCCTTATATCTCTCTTACTTGCCATTAGATTTGTTTACATTCACAAATGATCTCTCTATTCATGAAAAAGCATTGAAAAAGCACACTGTTTTTTGAAAAAGCAACTGAAAAAGCACAGGATGGCAGGAAAACTGTGCTCTTATACCACTGTAAGAGACCAGGTGTCTCTCATCCCAAAACACTGTCCAGAAATCTGAGTTTTTGTTTGTTTTTTGTATTTTTGACTTTTTGTAGGTTTTTGCATATAAAGAGAGAAATTGCGATTTTGCTTGAAATCCTTGAAAAATTATTAATAAATTCTAGAAGACTATTTTGATTGAAATAAGTCTACCAAACTGAAGCCAGATGATTTATTCAACTTCACAAATAATCTCACTGAGAAATACAAACGTTACAATTAAAAAGCAACTAATAATTAAAGAACCTGGACATATTGCAGCCGCCAGAATGAAGACAATAAATGTACGGCCAAAGGACTGAAGCCAGTTACAACCCCCAAAATCCACGCCAGAACTCCAGGAGACCCTAGGCGCACAAGATGGAAGAAGCAGAAGACCCAGATTGAAGGCGTATTTTCCAGTTGATGAAGTACGGCCCTTGCTGGTACAGAAAAGTACGGCCCAACCAGCAGCAATTAAAATAGTTCGGCTTCAAGAAGAAAGTGCCAGAACACTATGAAATGATCTTAGATAAGTCGCCACCAATAACTGATAAATAATCTTCTCAAACCCTTCCTGAATCGATTCAATAAGCACAACTGCAACCTCTGTATGAAGTCACCATGTTTGACAATCTTCAACTGTTATTTCAAAGTCTCAGTATGTCAGATCTTGAAGAGGGAACGTTCCTCAAAACCTGTCGATCTGCAGAAACCCTGGTTTCTCAAACCCCAATGCTCTCAGAGAGAAAAGATAACAAATTCGAATAATTAATCACATAAGTTTGATTTGCTCTTTGAAAGAATATATAGTCTTCTTAAAATTTCGACTTTTCTCATTAAATCCACTAAAATTGCATTTAATAATAAATATTCGCCCTTTTCAATACTTGGGCTAATATTTGATTAAATGGCGTCCCTTTTATTTTAATGAATATTAAATTCATTAAATATTAATTTTTTTCCCCTTCATTATAAAGTATTAAAAATACTTTATAATTTGCCATTTAAATATTAACTTTTAATACTTCATTAAAATGACTTTATAATACAAAGTCAAATTAATTATTCCTTCAAAAATTATTAAATGCTTCTGATAACTCCCGTTTGTTCAACCAAACATCAAACCGGGTCGATACTGAGCTGACCAGCTAAACTAGGTGCCCTGCCCAAAATAATAGCTTCTGCCTGCTGACTTACTATAAATAGTAAGTATCTGAAAAACCTCTCTGAAAGAGTCTGCGAAGGCCCAACCTGAATCAACTGAAGGAGTAATGTTCCCGAACACTGGATAACTGCCACAAATGATCCTCTACACACAAATGTCAGCTTACGAGGATCAAAATGATAGGCTAACCTCAAATCCAGCTGTACTGACTAGGAAGGGGACATTACACACACATGGCCGAAGGATTTGGGTTTTACTAAAGTAGGGAACCACTATTTGATGGATCAAATTTTGCCTTTTGGACCATATGGATAAAGACTTACTTGAATGCACTTGGGTATGATATTTGGAGATCCGTTGAAGTTGGTTATAGTCCTCCTACAACCCCATTAACGAATCAAGCTGAAAAGAAGGCAAGCGAGAACAATGCCAAAGCCAAAACTGCAAGTTTGTGTGGATTATCCGATTTGGAGTTTGTTTAAGGTTATGCACTGCAAATTGGCTAAGGACATGTGGGATGGAGATGACATGGCTAAGAAGGCAAAGCTTCAAACCTGCAACAAACAATTTGAGAGTTTTAAGATGAAGGATGGAAAAAATATTGTTGCCTCTCTACTTTGCGTGGACAAAATCATCAACACTATTTGTGGTCTTGGAGAGGAGGTTGAGAATGCAATAATTGTGCAAAATCTCTTAAGATCACTGCCCTTGAGATTTGATGCAAAAATTTCAACCATTGAGGAAATGAAGGATCTAGACACCTTGAAGATGGATGAGTTGCATGGGATCCTCGTGACATATGAGATGAGGGTGAAGAAGGAAAAGCCATCAAAATAAGAAGCCGCCTTCAAAGCATATAAGAAGATGAAGAACAAAGGATACATATCAAGTGGAAGTTCAAGTAATGAAGAAGATGCATACTTTGTAAGAAAGCACAAGAATAGATTCAACAAACATAAAGGTAAGTCTACTCTTAAATGTTTCAATTGTGGTAGAATAGGTCATTTTGCTTCTAAATGTCCACAGGCCGAGAGTGAAAGTAGTGAAGAGGAAGAATAATACGACAAAAAGAAAGGAAATATGATTATAACAAGAAAAAGGGCGAATGAGGTAAGCAAGAAAAGAAGAACTTCCGAATGCATATAAATAGTCTCTACATTCAAGAAACAAGTAGTTCATTCGAATAAAGTTGTGGAAGCTTCTCCGATAATGATAAAAAAGAGGTACTCTTTATGGTGATGAAGGTAAAGAATGATGAAGACAAAAGGAAAGAAGAAAGAGATTTGGAAGAAGAACATACTGAAGATGATGAAGAAGAGGATCTTGAGAAGAACTCAAATTTTCCTATCATAAGATTGAGAAGCACAAGGAAAGGAATTCAAGACTAAAGTCACAAATTCAAGAAGATGACAAGACTAAAGCAAAATCATCTCAAAATATTGAAGAATCGGAAAGGATGATCATGGATATGAGGATTCAAATTGAGGAAGCAAAGCGAATTGAACAAGTTGTAAGAGATCAGCTAAAGACAAAGGAATTGGAGTGTGAGAATTTGGAGCTTGAAGTTGTTTCTTGAAGGAAGGAGTTGGAAAGATCAAATGATAAATTAAATTGAAGCATGAAGTTCGAAAAGAGCTCCAAAATTTTGGAAGATATTATAAACTCACAAAGGTTGACTTTTATCGAGATAGGTCTTGGTTTTGAAGAAAAACAGATATCAAAGAAGGCTCAAGCTCTAAGGCTACGGAGTTACCATAGAAGACAAATGAGGAAAAGTCCAAAAGTTATGCAAATGTGCTCAAAGGCTCCATCAATGGTGATAGTTCAAAGAAGAGAGTAATATTACTCAAAAAATCATTATTCCTCACAAAGGTAACAATGAGGATTTCAAAAGACCATTTCCTCAAAGGCAAGCACAAATGAACAGGTTTCAACATTCATTTTATGGTTATTGTTTCTTTTGCAATAAGTTTGGTTATAAGGCAGTGGACTGTAGAGCTCATGCAAGGAGGAATTTGGGTTTCCTAAAGAGGAACTATAATCCATTTGCTCCTCTAATGGACTACAACATCATGAGCTACAAGTGCAATAATTTTGGTCATACAACATGTTCCTGTAGAAGTGACTTTGCTGAACTTCCAAAACAAAACAAGGATGATTCTCTTGATAAGCCAAAAGAAGAATCTAAAATAGTTTGGAAGAAAGGAGCTTGAAATGAAGGAGAAATCCATGCTAGTATAAGCAGCCCTCCATGTGCAAAATGAAGAAACTAGTGGTACATTGACAGTGGCTGCTCAAGACAAATGATAGAGCATAAAAACAAGTTCCTCACTTTGAAGGAAATAAATGGAGACACTGTAAAGTTTGGAGACAATGCTACAACAAGGATCACAGGAAAAGGTGCTCTTAGTTTTGACAATGGAGAGACAAAGACTGAAAATGTATGTATGTTGATGGATTGAAGCACAACCTTCTAAGTATGAGTTAGCTGTGTGATCAAGGGCACACTGTAATGTCCCCTTCTCAATTGTGATCGATTCAGTTGACCGTTGGCCTATTCCGGAGACCCGTAGGCTACTCGGAGGGTGAAATTAGGGTTTCCTATTTTTGAGGAGGTGGTTGTTTGAAGTTTGGAAATTGGATTGCGGATTCTTTCTAGGTTTTCAGAGAGCTTCGCAGTAGTATAGTCTGTTTGGTGTTTCGAGCAACTTCATGAATTTACTATTTTTAGTAAATTCTATTTCTGGCAGTGACTTTGTGGATTTCAGTGCTGTTGGCTCTCGTCTTCAATCAGTTCAGTTGGTAATTGGATTTTTGGCCCTTGGATGCTTTTTCCGGAGAGATAAGTTATTTTCATATTATAATGTTAGATTTTAATATTATAACCCCCTTGGCCTAGCATTATCACTTTATGTTGTTTTTAAAAAGGGGACTTTATGGGTGAATGCCTCATTAGGAGATAATTTATATTTTTAAGGCCAAATTAAGGGTTGGAGAAGTCGGACGCCTACTTGAGGGAAAAATTAATTTTTATAAAAGTGAAATATTGCCTTATGAGAAATGGACGCCACCTTTGGAGGGAAAAGAGTTGAAATCAAATTTGAAATTTGGGCGCCCTTTTTGAAGCTTCTAGAAGATTCTCCTCAAGTCTTTAAATGTAGGCTTCTTCTCTTCATTTGGACATCTCATATTTTCAGTAAAGTTATGCTGCCGAAATGGTGACAAATTGCTTCGAGGAAAGCACACCTCCTAGCTTGGCTCATCTTCTTGCTTGAAAGATAGCAACTAGTTGAGAGGTAGATTGTAGTTGAGTTTGTTTCAGCATTGCATTTGAGTTCCTAACATATTAGTTTAGTTTCTTTGCACTTAGTCATGTTTTCTGGAGTTGCTGAATATCACGGCTGATTGTAAGTTTCGCTCATAGATTCAAAAATAAAAATATTGCTGTTCTGGGTATTTAACCAATCTAATTCCTTGCTAGGGGCGACCTTGTGTGTCAAGTTTCAGATTTTATTTTTATGTCTTGGATTTTATGGAGCAAAATCGCCCCTCCTTGAGGGCCGTACATTTATGAAGTTGTCTTGATTTCCATGCAAAATAAATGGGAGTCTTTGGGGTTCGTTTCACTGTTACTTCTTGGGCGCCATCATTCTAGGAGCTGTATGCATTTCGTTTCATGTGATTTGGGTGAGTTTTGAGGGAGTTGTGAGCATATTAGTAAGTTGCTGAGTTGCTGGTCTGTGCATTTTCAGTAAAAAATCAGTTATATCAGATTTGGGAAAATTCATTAGTTGAGTGAGAAATTGATTCTAAAAGGTTTTGTGGGCCTTGGAGAGTAGTTAACATTATTGCAGCATTGAAGCTTCTAATCTTATGTTCTTGGTAGGCTCTCTAATTAATTGTAAGCTGAACAGTAGTATTGTCAGCAATTCTCATTTCTTCTTTTGACTTACTTGTAATTTCCGCTGAATAAGTGGAAGAGGCTGGCTTGCCGCCTATTTACTTTCAGTTAATAGCCTTAGGGACCCTCTGACCATATGCTCGCCATCTCTCGGTGCCATCTTGGTTAGAGTTACTTTAAGCTCATCTTGCATAAGATCCTCTGACCATATGCTCGTCTATCCTAGACTCATTCTTGGTTAGAGTTCCCTTCCAATTCTGCATTGCATCAGATCCTTTGACCATATGCTCACACCATGCCCAACCTCGGGATCCTGGTGTACATCCTGGTTAGAGTTGCTTTCCGCATCGTTTTGGTTTAGAGCTAACCTTAACGGGTGCGTGTTGATTGTAATTGAAATTGGAAAAACAAAAAAAAATTGGTCCGGTTCATTACACAAGCACATTGTGAAGATTAGCCATAAGCAAGCCGTAAGGGACATGCCAAAGATAGTTGTAAAAACCCTTACCCCTATGAACGACACATTTAACGATTTGACTTGTTTGATAATGCTATCGTGTCAAACTATATATGCAGGTTAAAATAAACGAATATTTGCAATTTTCTATTTGAGACCTCAATATAGGCAAACATATAGGCAATACAAATGATAACTTCATCAGGACTGATATCTCATACATTCAGAAATTTTCAGATGTAACATAATTCTCACAATCTGAATATAATATTAATAAGTTGTAATCTGACCTGTATATATACTGGGAGCATTACAGAGAATAGAGTTTTATTTAAAATTATTCCTTACCCGATAAGTACCAACATTTGACAATTCACCCGCCCTTGTAATAACTGCCTATCTGCTGGACAATCCGCCAAACATATAGCAGGTATCAAACCAAAAAGCATTTGAGATTGACGGCACTATGAAATGCCACAAACTCCTTAAGCAATTCTTGTCAGCTTCTAACAGCTCAAAATGAATGAGGTGAATTGACATATAAAACACACTCCCTTTTGTAACTGGTGACACCTTAAGATACCAAGAAATATTTATAATAATACAAGATATTTATGGTAATGAGTCTTCCCTCTTTCACATCAGATATCCTTGTATGTTATGCTGGTGAAAATTTGCAATATTTGTCTGAAAGTTCGATTGCCTGAATTGGAATAGTCAATATTTTGTCTTATTCTTCAAACCTGCCCGTTTATCTCCACGCCGACCAACTCTTTCCTATGCCTCGTCTCAAAGGATATGCTGGAATCCATCAGCACTTGTCTGCTAAGTCATCATAAGGGCCCCACCATGCCATAAGGTTGTATGAAAGTAAGTGACTCCTATATTGAATTGCGTCTCCTCTAGCCAGGCTGCTATTTCCTTATTTAAGCGGTGAGATCAATGTTAAGGCCTATAAAGGCCACAGTTAATATGAAGAAGGGCACGGGTCTAACCTTGTTTGAAGATTGGCAACTAAGTGCAGTCAGTATCATACACCTCCTTTGATCCGATCTTAGGTCCACATCACACACAAAACTCCAAGCTAGATATGCCTCCCATATATTAAGCTTGCGATTTCTTTAAGGAGAGTGACATTGTATGATGGAGCGGTTGTAGACAATGAGTCGCACTGTTTCCGGATTACACGACATTAATTAAGCTATCTTCCAATCCACTATGCACAACGATTGTCTTCAGAATAAGTCTGCGTTGAAGTTAGATGCCACAGTTCTTTCAAAAATATAAAACTCCCAATAGTAATGTGCTTGGTAGTGCTTCCTGAATATGGATTAAGGCCTTGTATAATTGAACTAAGAGAGAAGATCGATAGCCCCTCAAGAAAATTCCATAGCCTCCCAAAAATATTATAATGATCTCATTCACATGCTACGATTGGTATTATAACACTGCAAATATAAACTAAAATAACTGCCACCAATAGAAATGGATTTCACTTGATTTATCCCTGTGAATATTATCGAATAAACTCTGAAATTTGTCTCCAGAGGAGACCTTACAAATTTCTGCAATCGATTGTACCTTTCTGAATTCTTTACAAATTACTCCTTTGAGGTCCAATTCCACCGAAACTGTTCAATTGAGTCCAAATGTGAATTCTGAAGTGAATCCACCAATTTGGTTGAGTGGGTTTTCGTCCAAACAACCGTTCTACCCAAGGGTTTTCGTCTTAGGGCACGCTGAACCTGTAAATACAAGCTTTCCAAGATTCTCTGCTAGAAAATATGAAAACCAAGATGTCCAATGCCTTGCTCTCATCTCTTTTTAAAGGCTTAGTTGAGTCTTCTAGAAGAATCCAATGTAACCTCCTCAAGCTTCTAGAAGAACACATTATTTAATAAAGTGACTTTATAAAATTTAAAAAAGTAACTTCAAAATATTTTTTATTTTTTATTTGTCACTTTAATTAAATTAATTAAAATAAAGTTATCCTTATGATTTAATTTATTTAGACACTTTATAAATAATTAATTTAATTTATTCCCTTGAAATACATGATCATAACCTATGGGAATCAAATATGCTAGATGACCTTGCTGGCTGAATACTCAGATAAAAGGGGAGATTACAATAGCATTGTTGTCTAATACGATATGTAAACAATGCCAAGTTGGAAAGCAAACAAGGACGAGTTTCAAATCAAAGGAGTATTCTACATCAAAGCCTTTAGAGCTAATACATATTGACTTACGTGGACCAACAAGGACAACAATCTTGCGAGGTGAGAGCTACTTCATGCTATTAATAGATGATTATTCAAGGATGACTTGGGTTAAATTCTTGAAAGAAAAGTCTAAAGCTTTTGAGAGATTTAAGGCATTTAAAGGCTTGGTAGAGAATGAAACTGGATTAAGAATAAAATGCCTAAGATTTGATAGAGGAGAGTTCACATCAAATGAATTTGAAAAATTCCGTGAACATGGAATAAGAAGACAATAGTCAGCCGCAAGAACTCCACAATGAAATGGAGTTGTTGAGAGGAAAAATAAAACTGTTTAATGAATGGAAAGAGCCATGTTAAATGAGTCTAAGATTTCCAACACCTTCTGGAGAGAAGCAGTGCATACATCAGTCTATGTTTTGAACCAAGCACAATTTAGGGTGAACAACAGGAAGATACCATACAAACTTTGGAAGGGAAGGTTTGCATCAGTGAAATACTTCAAAGTGTTCGGAAGCAAATGCTATATTAGAAGAGATCATGAAGACTTGGAAAGTTTGATTCTAGGTGTGATGAGGGTATCTTCCTTGGATATTCTACAAGAAACAAAGCCTATAGATGTTATAGGATTGCACAAAATTGTTGGAAGTGCAAATGCGAGTTGATGATGAAAGGCATCAAAAGGAAATAGTACAAGAACTTGATCATTAAGAAGATAGTGTCAAAGAAGAAAATGTAGAGGAAGAAGCTGAAAATGGAGAAGTTAAACAAAGATATCCAAAAACTCAATCACGGGCACCACACAAGACTCCATCCAGTTTTGTTCAAAATAATCATCTAGAAAATCTAATCATTGGTGGCAGATACAAAAAGTCGAACAAGGAGGAGAGTAGCCAGAACATCCGAACATGCAAACTTGTGCTTGCTCTCTAAAGTGGAACCTAATAGTTTTGAAGAAGCCAAAGAAGACAAGTATTGGAGAAAGGCTATGGAAGAAGAACCAAATCAAATAAAGAAAAATGTGACTTGGGAAGTTGTCCCAAGACCTAAGGATAAAAATGTCATCGGTACTAAATGAGTCTGCAGGAACAAGCTAAATGACGATGGCCAAGTAGTTAGGAACAAAGCAAGGCTTGTATGCAAGGGTTATGCTCAAGTTGAGATGATTGATTGCAAAGAGACATTTGCCCCGGTTGCTTGTCTTGAGGCTATAAGGATGGTTTTAGCTCTTGCAAGTTTGAAGAATTTCAATGTCTACCGGATGAATATGAAGTCAAATTTTTTAAATGGAGACTTGGAGGAAGAGGTGTATATTGAACATCATGATGGATTCATTCTATTAGACAATTAGGACTATGTTTGCAAGCTAAAGAAGGTACTTTATGGGTTGAAACAAATCCCCAGGGCTTGGTACTCAAGACTAGACAAGTTTCTACAACAACAAGGTTTCAGAAGAGGTATTGTAGACAACAATTTGTATATCAAAAATGAAGGAGATGAACCGTTGTTTTTTGTGGTCGATTTGGATGATATTATTTTTGGAGGTAGCAATGACAAGATGTGCCAAGAATTTTCCATGGACATGAAAAAGGAGTTCGAAATGTCTATGCTTGGTGAGTTCTCTTTCTTTCTCGGGTTGCGAATTTCCCAATCAGATAAGGGGTTAAGAATCAAATTCCTAAGATTTGATAGAGGAGAGTTGACCTCAAATGAATTTGAAAAATTCTGTGAACAACATGGAATAAGAAGACAACATTTAGTTGCAAGAACTCCACAACAAAATGGAGTTGTTAAGAGGAAAAATAGAATAGTTCGGGGAATAGCAAGAGCCTTGTTTAATGAGTATAAGCTTTCTGACACTTTCTGGAAAGAAGTGGTTCATATGACAGTCTACGTTATGAACTAGGCACAAATCATAGTGAATAATAGCAAAACACCATATGAACTTTGGAAGGGAGGGCTTGCACTAGTGAAGTATGTCAAAATGTTGGAGAGCAAATGTTATATGAAGCGAGATGATGAAGACTTGGGAAATTTTGATTCTAGGTGTGATGAGGGTATGTTCAAGAAGAAAGGCCTACAAATGCTATAACAAAAGATTTCAAAAATTTGTTGAAAGTGCAAATGTGATAGTTGATGAAGAAAGGCATCAACATGAAATAGCATAAGAAGTTGGTTGTCAAAAAGAAGATAGTGGCAAAGAAGAAGAAATAGAGGAAGAAGTTGAAAATTGAAAAGTTGAGCAAATACACCTAAAGGCACCATGTGAGTTAGCTTATATCTTTGACCCTCGTAGGGTAATAGGATCCGGTTAGAGGGTCAGTGGTTTTTTTGGTGAGTTGTCATTCTCAACCCCTTCAGCTTCAGTGTGGGATTCAACACGAGCATTTGGTGTTTAGTGTTCGCCAGCTTCTGACGGCACGAAAATATATGGAGTTTCGAGGGAGTTATGGATATTTAAGTGATTTAAGTTAATTAATTAACTTAACGCTTTATTATAAAGTCAAATTGACTTTATAAATATTATATCACTTAAATATATCATAAAGTGATTTAATTTTAAATCACTTAAGTATAAAGTGCGCTCAACTTGGGAAAAGCAATTATTTAATTGCTAACTATTGAAAAGTTATTTAATGTATTTTATTTGGAAGCCAAGCCATACTTTTCTTGAAACTCGTGCCTTTTGAGGATATAAGGCATTTTTGGCAAATAGAACTCATTCATGATTATTTGACTTTGCGATTGTTATTTCTCTATGCTATTCTCTGAGACAAGGGTTTGAGCATTTTTGGCATTGGAGAACGAGATTCTCTTCAGTGTTGAGCATTTTTGAGACTGTGAGAGACCAGTCGAATTAGTGCATCTGTGAGGGCTTCATTCAGAGGTTCTACTGAGCTTTATCAGAGTTTACTTGTTGCTTATTTCAGATCTTACAATAATTGGAGGGGGTTTGATCTTCTGGACGCTTTTCCTCTGCTTCAGTCAGCTTCATACATTGGCCGTACTCTTCCTTGCAGTAGCTGTACCTTTCTCTTGGAAAAACGTGCTTCTCTGGGTCAAGGCGTGTGAAGTAACTTCCAAAGCGCCTAGTTTCTGGGGGCTTTTAGACTTGCATCTTCTTTGCTTTACCTTCTGTAGACATTTGATCCAGTTTCTGCTTGGGAAAAGGACCAATTCCGGCTTCTGGTGTGGCTATTTGTCAGATTCAACATATCTTGCCTACCAGGCTCTGTAATTCTTTATTTAATTATTCTAGAGCATTTCGGGTATGTAATTTGTTTGCAGTCTCATTGTATGTACTGCAAAATAACATCTATTACATCTGTTGCTCAAAATATTACTGTATTGCAATTTTATATGCATTTATATGTTTGGTGCCCCTTCTCTTCTGTCTAGAAACCTTCTTTAAAAAACTAAAAAACAAAAGAAGATTTAATAAATACTACAGGGGTTTGGTTGGAGCTAGTTGGGCTCATCACAGTGGTATCAGAGCTCTGATCCTGCCAGCCTGGAGGGTTAGCAGCTTCTATGCGGTCACATCAGGACAGATTTGACAGGTACTACTCATGCAGGGGTCCTGGTTATCAGAGAAGTACTTTTGAACCATTTCTAGCGTTTCCGTTTGACGAACAGGAGGAAGATTTTGGCTTTGATAATATGGCTAATAGGGATGAGGAAGGTCCTTCTAGGAATCGTCTTGATAACAAGCAAAGAGATGCCAGAGATATACTGAGAGGGATGGTGGCAGGCCAAGAACAGGTGGCGAACATACTCCAATAGCTTAGTACCAATGTTCAGAACTTGACAGTTCAAAGAAGGAAGAATTAGGATCAAGATCAGGAGGGAAGTATTCATGGAGAAGCTCATAGGAATATTGCTCCAACACGCACCTATGAAAGACCCACACGTCCTACTTTCACTAGAAATGATACCAATGATGAGGAAGAGGCTGAAGAGGGTGGTGACGTGAACTTTGCAGACAACATCATGACTATGCATGATGAATGGGATGCATTGCCTCCGAGAGTTAAGGAGCACCTTAACTCTGATCGATTCATGAGCCAGAAGAGAGAACATACTAGAAACAGGTTTGACAGGAGGCCTAAACAATGGAATAATGATCTCAGGCAGGCTACCAATAAAATTATGTTATCTAATTTTGACGGCAGTGGCAGAGTCATAGCACGTGCCTGGGTGAGCAAATTGGACACCTTCCTTACATTGCGTCCGATGACAGAGGAGGATGCTATTAGATTTGGAGCTCTCCACCTGGATGGCGTGGCCCATGACTGGTGGCACCACGACATGGTAACACTCCACCATGACAGGATTACTTCTTACCAGGAGTTTACAGATCGATTGGTAGAGAGGTTTGACAAATGTGACCCCGAACTTTACTTCAGAGATCTTGCACAATTGAAATAGTTGGGTAGTTTGGAGTCATACATAGGAGAGTTTCAGAGACTGTCAGTTATGGTGACAGGCATATCAGAGAGGAGGCTGATTATATTGTTTATGGAGGGTTTATTTGAACCCATGAAAGGTTGGATCAAAGCTTTCAATCCACCTACTTTACAGGAGGCCATGAGGAAAGCTCGCAGTATGGAGCTTACAACACCTCTGAAATAGTTTGGCTCAAAACCATCCACTTCCTACAATGACACACTAAATCTGATCAAAAGAAAAAATTTGCAGCACCTCTAGATCGTGAAACACTTAAAGATTTACGTAGGAAGAAACTCTGTTTCTATTGCAAAGGTCCATATGACATCAACCACGATTGCCCCCTCAAGCCTAAAGGGCAAAACTGGCATATGGAATGGTTCTTTGAGGGAGAAGAGTTGACTGATTTTTCAGACCAGCAAGCTGCAATTTATGATACGGATGAGGAAAAATCAGAGAATGAGGCAGAAAGAGAGGTTGAAATTGAGCTACAGGAAGCTCATATGTCCAGTATGCAGAGGGAGGGTTCTTTTAGACTCCGTGGGATACTAGCTAGTCAAAGAGTTATTTCTCTTTTGGATACAGGTGCAACCCATAACTTTATTGATTCTCGGCTGGTGGAGAAGAGAGGCATACAAACTCAGCAGTTTGAAGGAATTAGAGTTAAGGTTGCATATGGGTACAATCTCAACTGCGAGAGGATGATTCCAGATTTGCCAATGAAACTCAACAATTTTGAGTTTAAGGCAGATTTTTATGTTGTGAACATGGGAGGTATAGATATAGTTCTCGGCATGAAGTGGCTTCATGTGATAGGAGAGTTCACACTTAATTTACGTGACATGGAGATAAAATTTAAAGTTGATGGCACAAATCATGTTCTTAAAGCCATAAAGGACAGCAATGTAAAAGAAATTTCACTCCGAAGAATGGAACGTTTGATTCGGCATGACATGGTGGATTGGGCAGCAGAGTGCAGGGTAATGCCTTCACAAAAGGAGCAACAAGATTCTTCTTATCATCCAGATGTTCAGGCACTCCGAATCAGACATGCAAAGGTTTTCAGTGCTATACCACTTGGTAGACCTCCTGATAGAGGTATTGAGCATATTGTGGAATTGGAGGAGGGCACAAAACCTATCATGATCACTCCTTTCCGGCACCCCAAACATTTGAAAGATGAAATTGACAAAACCATTAAAGAACTTTTGGCTATGGGGCACATTAGGCCGAGTAAGTCACCCTTTGCTTCATCAGTTGTTTTGGTGAAGAAAAAGGATGGTACACTTAGAATGTGTATTGACTACAGGATGCTCAACAGGAAGACTATTAAGAACAGGTATCCCATACCATGGATTGACGAGTTAATAGATGAGCTACATGGAGCTTGTTATTTCTCGAAGATTGATTTGAGGACTGGGTACCATCAGATCAAAGTCCGAGAGGAGGATATTGAGAAAACTGCATTCCGATGCCACTGTGGACATTATGACTTCTTGGTTATGCCATTTGGTTTAACCAACACTCTAGCCACTTTCCAGTCCACAATGAATAGGGTTTTCCATCCTCACTTGAGGAAATTTGTTTTGGTGTTCTTCGATGATATACTGGTTTACAGCAGGTCTTGGGAGGAACACATAGTTCACTTGGATGCAGTATTGAGTATACTTGATAGGGAGTCCTTGTACACGAAGGAATCCAAGTGTGCACTAGGCTTGGGATAACTTTTATATCTGGGTCACATCATTAGCAGTGAGGGAGTCAGTATGGATCCAAAGAAAGTTCGTGCTATCATTGATTGGCCTACACCTGAGACATTGACACAACTCAGAGGGTTTGTAGGTCTATGCGCCTTCTACTGTCGATTCGTTAGTGGATTCTTGCTTCATGTAGCGCCGCTGACCGATTTGACTAAGAAGGGAGCCTTTGTGTGGACACCTTTAGCACAGGCGTGCTTTGAGAAGTTTAAACTTCTCATGACTACATGTCCAGTTTTGGCATTACCAGACTTCACCAAGCCGTTTGAGCTACATTGTGATGCCAATGGTGAGGGTATTGGGGCAGTCATCATGCAGGACCGACATCCTATAACTTTCGAGAGCAAGAAGCTGAGAGGTCCTGAGAGTAGCTTTAGCATTTACGATAAGGAAATGTTGGCCATCATGCATGCCATGGCCAAGTTTAGGCAATATTTGGTTGGTAGTAAATTCTGTGTTAAAACCGATCACAATAGTCTAAAACATTTCCTAGGACAGAGAGATTTGAATGAAAGACAACATAAATGGGTCAGCAAACTTTAGTCTTATGATTTTGACATCTCCTATGTCAAGGGTACATAGAATGTGGTTGTTGACGCATTATCTCGCCGCCCACACTTGAGCTTCATTACAGAGATTGCAGAGTATTGGAGACACATGATAGTTGCAGAGTATGCTAAAAACCCGTGGGCTTCTAGCATAGTGGATGGGACAGTATAGGATGGTAGATACTCACTTGTAGATGATCTTATCATTTACAAAGGGAGGATATTTCTAGTCCCAGGTTCTGAGATGAGGGACAGGGTATTGAGATCATTTCATGATTCACCTATGGCAGGACATCCCGGTTACTTTAAGACCTATAGGCAGGTACGGGAGAGATTCTCTTGGAAGGGTCTCAAGTCATTTGTTCTTCAATATCTCAGGGAATGCCTTGTTTGTCAGCAGAACAAGCAAGAACATACATACCTTGTAGGATTACTTCAGCCGCTTCCTATTCCTGAGAGGAAGTGGGAATGTTTGTCGATGGACTTCATTACGGGCTTGCCAAAAGCTCAAGGAAAAGGCAACATTTTTGTGTTAGTAGATAGATTGACGAAGTATGCTCATTTCTTCCCAATCACTACTACTCACACAGCTACACAGGTAGCAGACTTATTTTTCCGAGAGGTATTCAGGTTGCACAGTTTGCCTCAGAGCATAGTCAGTGACAGAGATAGCAGGTTTATGAGTAACTTTTGGCAGTAGTTATTCAAACTCTGCGGGACAGAACTCACTCCGAGCACCAGCTACCACCCACAGACAGATGGGCAGATTGAGAGAGTCAACAAATGGGTGGAGGGATACTTGAGGAATTATAGTTCAGGGCAGCAGAAGGCATGGGTGAAATGGTTATACCTTTGTGAGTATTGCTACAATACCACTCATCACATGAGTATTCAGATGACACCTTACCGAGCGTTGTATGGATATGATGCTCCGAGTTTTCTAGATTTGTTGTTGAGTGATAGTAGAGTACCTAGTGCTGGGGATCTATTACAGGAGAACTAGGACATTATGAGAGCACTCAGAGAGAACTTTCAAAAGACTCAAAATCAGCAAAAGCAATATGCTGATTAGCGGCGAGTGGAGCGATCTTTCAAGATTGATGATTTGGTGTATCCGATGCTATAGCCTTATAGGCAGTCCACCCTTCGTAAGAAGGGCGCCGAGAAACTCAAGCCACGATACTATGGACCATTCAGGGTTGTCAGACGTGTTGGTGAAGTGGCTTATGAGTTAAATCTACCGGTGGACAGTAAGGTTCACAACGTGTTCCATGTGTCGCGCCTCAAAAAGGCGTTGGGACAGCAGGGGACTCCATCTACAGATTTACCACCCCTGGATGATGAGGGGAAGCTGCTTTTAATACCTGAGGCCATTCTGGATTCCAGAGAACGTCATCTTCGGAGGTGGGTTATTAGGGAATATCTGGTGAAGTGGAGAGATCTATCAGCAGAGGATGCTACTTGGGAGGGTGACAGTATTCTACAGCATTCGGCTTTGAGTTTGCTTGCGGACAAGCAAATTCGGGGAGGGCGGACTGTGATGTCCCCGCTCTAGTCAGTTCTCAGGAGCTTGTGAGTTAGCTTATATCTTTGACCCTCGTAGGCTAATAGGATCCGGTTAGAGGGTTAGTGGTTTTTTTTGGTGAGTTGTCATTCTCAACCCCTTCAGCTTCAGTGTGGGATTCAACACGAGCATTTGGTGTTTAGTGTTCGCCAGCTTCTGACGGCACGAAAATATATGGAGTTTCGAGGGAGTTATGGATATTTAAGTGATTTAAGTTAATTAATTAACTTAACGCTTTATTATAAAGTCAAATTGACTTTATAAATATTATATCACTTAAATATATCATAAAGTGATTTAATTTTTAATTTTAAATCACTTAAGTATAAAGTGCCCTCAACTTGGGAAAAGCAATTATTTAATTGCTAACTATTGAAAAGTTATTTAATGTATTTTATTTGGAAGCCAAGCCATACTTTTCTTGAAACTCGTGCCTTTTGAGGATATAAGGCATTTTTGGCAAATAGAACTCATTCATGATTATTTGACTTTGCGATTGTTATTTCTCTATGCTATTCTCTGAGACAAGGGTTTGAGCATTTCTGGCATTGGAGAACGAGATTCTCTTCAGTGTTGAGCATTTTTGAGACTGTGAGAGACCAGTCGAATTAGTGCATCTGTGAGGGCTTCATTCAGAGGTTCTACTGAGCTTTATCATAGTTTACTTGTTGCTTATTTCAGATCTTACAATAATTGGAGGGGGTTTGATCTTCTGGACGCTTTTCCTCTGCTTCAGTCAGCTTCATACATTGGCCGTACTCTTCCTTGCAGTAGCTGTACCTTTCTCTTGGAAAAACGTGCTCTGGGTCAAGGCGTGTGAAGTAACTTCCAAAGCGCCTAGTTTTTGGGGGCTTTTAGACTTGCATCTTCTTTGCGTTACCTTCTGTAGACGTTTGATCCAGTTTCTGCTTGGGAAAAGGACCAATTCAGGCTTCTGGTGTGGCTATTTGTCAGATTCAGCATATCTTGCCTGCTAGTCTCCGTAATTCTTTATTTAATTATTCTAGAGCATTTCGGGTATGTAATTCGTTTGCAATCTCATTGTATGTACTGCAAAATAACATCTATTACATCTGTTGCTCAAAATATTACTGTATTGCAATTTTATATGCATTTATATGCTTGGCACCCCTTCTTTTCTGTCTAGAAACCTTCTTTAAAAAACTAAAAAACAAAAGAAGATTTAATAAATACTACAGGGGTTTGGTTGGAGCCAGTTGGGCTTATCACACACCATCACATCATCCAAGACACCATCTAGATTTGTTCAAAAGAATCATCCAGAAAATCTAATCATTGGTGATAGAGATACAAAACTCTGACAAGGAGAGTAGCCAGTACATTTGAACATGTGAACTTGTGCTTGCTCTTTAAATTGGAACCCAAGAGTTTTGAAGAAGCTCGAGAAGACAAGTATTGAGTGAAAGCCATGGAAGAAGAGTTGGACCAAATAGAGAAAAATGAAACTTGGGTACTCGTCCCAAGACTTGAGGACAAGAATGTCATTGGCACTAAATGGGTCTTCAAAAATAGGTTGAATGAGGATGGCGAAGTTGTCAGAAACATAGCAAGGTTTGTATGCAAGGATATGCTCAAGTTGAGGGGTTCGATTTCGAAGAGACATTTGCCCTTGTTGCTCGTCTTAAAGCTATAAGGATGTTTTTAGCCCTTGCCAATTTCAAGAATTTCAAAGTCTACCAGATGGATGTGAAGTCAACTTTTCTAAATGGAAACTTGGAGGAAGAAGTGTATATTGAACAGCCTGAAGGGTTCATTCTATCAAAAAATCAAGACTATGTTTGCAAGCTAAAGACATTTTATGGACTGAAACAAGCTCCTAGGGCTCGGTACTCAAGACTAGACAAGTATCTACAGCAGCAAGGTTTCAAAAGAGGTATTGTGGATAGTAATCTCCATATTAAAAATGAAAGGGATGACTTGCTGATTGTTGTGGTCTATTTGGATGATATCATTTTTGGAAGTAGTAGTGATAAGATATGTCAAGAGTTTACCATGAACATGTAGAAGGATTTCAAAATGTCAATGCTTGGTGAATTGTTTTTCTTCCTTGGATTGCAAATTTCCCAATTAAATAAGGGGATATTTATTTCACAAACCAAGTATATTAAGGAGATGTTGAAGAAATTCAGGTTGGAGCACTGCAACCCAGTGAGCACTTGCATGGTTGCAGGATGCAATTTAAGGATGATGAATTTCCTGAGGCAAATCAATCTCGATATAGGTCCATGATTGGAAGTTTATTGTATGTGACAGCTACAAGGCCTGATATTATGCAAGCAGTTGGTTTGATGGCACGGTTTCAGGAAGCACGAAAGGAAACCCATGTGGAAGTGCTCAAGAGAATATTCAAATATCTAAAAGGCACTATGGACCTTGGGTTGTGGTATCCAAGAGGTGAAGATTTCACCCTCACAATATCCACTGATGTAGATTGGGTTGATAGTATTGATGATAGAAAAAGCACAAGTAGAGGTGCATTCTTTCTTGGAATTAGTCTTGTATCATGGCTAAGCAAGAAACATGCATTAGTTTCATTGTCCATAGCAGAAGTGGAATATATTACAACAGCGTCTTGTTGCACTCAAGTCCTTTGGATGAAGCAAACTTTGAAAGATATCAAGGTTAAATTGGATCAACCCATTTCCATATTCTATGATAATACAAGTGCAATTAACATCTCAAAGAATCCGGATATACATTCTTGGACTAAGCATATTCCGATCAAATATCATTTCTTAACATAGCAGGTGGTTGATTAGCAGGTGAAGCTAGAGTATGTTGCTACAAAAGAACAAATTGCAGACATCTTCACAAAGCCACTTCTAAAAGGGACTTTTGAGTACCTAAGGGAGAAATTGGGAGTAATATCACTCTCATCTAGTCACTAAGTTTTTCAGAAGAAGCATGTGTTTAGAGGGAGTTATTCATTGCCTTATCTTTCAGCCTTAGAAAGCTGTTGCCATTGATGTCAAAGGGGGAGGAGTAGAGTAAGGGGGAATATTTCACTTAGGGGGAGAATTTTTTGATTCATTAAGCAACATTTACAGGGTGTTGTACCCTTTACACAAAGAGCCCCCAGGGCCAAAAAAGATCAAGTCCAAAAAACATTAAAGACCAAGCCAAAAAACATACGCAGCGGAGCAACAATAAACAGACAAAAAACAAACCAACTGTAGACTAACTGGCATTTTCCCAGTTCTTAGACAGGAGATTAACAACATCATCCCCAACCCATTCCTGGCCTTCTTCAGTAGTCTTCTTGTCCATTTCATCCATCATAACCATAGAAAGGGTGCTGGTAACACAGTGGACCAGCTTGACAGTGAAACGGGTCAAGCCACAAAATTTCTTGTCCATTTTTTCCATCCTTTCCTACAGCACACGAAGCTCCTCCCCATAATCCGCTGCCTTCACAGTATCAGCACGTTCCACATCCAGCGGGTCCGAGGACTGGTAAGCTGAGTTCTCCTTTTGCACTTTGCTAATATCAGGAATGGTGTGGGGCCCTCCAACATACTCCTCCTCCCCATCCCTAGACGACTCCTCGTCCCTGCAATGTTTGTTGTCAAACGACTCCTCTTCCAAATCCAAGTCATTAACCTGCATTTTCTTGTTGTTCTTAGCCAGCCTACCAGACCTCCTGATGATGGTATCACCACCAGTCACCACTGTAGCCGCGACCACCGTGGTGTCATTAATCTTAGTTAGGGGGAGAAGTTGTTCTTGTTGCATTCCAAGATTATTTCTTTGCAAGGCTGCCATCAATGACAAAAGGGGAGATTTTTGGATTATTGTCGTTGATGTCATAGGGCAAGTTTGTAGCAAACTTATTAGAAGTCAGATTGTGCTGAATTTATGGCACTATTATTGAGATATTTTTGGGCAAGGAGGAGTTAATTATTTTGCTAAATAATAATTTATTGTATACATGGGCCGACCCATGTCTAGTGCCCATTTGGAGGAGTTTCTAAAAACAAAATATATATACGATCCCCTCATGATGCTGCCCCAAGTTGGGGGTAATTTAATTAAAAATAAATTAATTTTATTTGGGCCTCCCAAAGAGGGACGACCCCCTTGACATGTGCACCCATCTTGGGCAAGTAAAAAAAAGAAAACTATTTGTTGTTTTTGCTGACCCCCTTGGGAGAGTCGCCTTCTTTGGATAAACAGGTGCTTTGGCAAGTATAAATAGAGGGTTTAAAAAGAGTTAAAATCAATCAATTTTTATGGAATAATATTTGTATGAAGAGCAGAAATAAGAGATTATTCAAGCAGATTTGTACAAAGTATTTAAACAGATTAATGAGAGCTATTTGAGCTCATTTGTGGGAGACATTGAAGCAGATTTATGGGATATTTTTAAAGGGGTTTTCAGCAGATTTGAATGATATTTGAGCTTATTTGTGGGAGACATTGGAGCAGACTAATGGCATATTTTGAAAGAGGTTTTAAGCAGATTTGAATGATGTTATGAGCAGATGTGAGAAGACATTAAGGAAGATTTGTGAAACATATTGCAGCAGAAATACTCAAGAAGGGAAACATAATATTCATTTGGAGGTTGGTGCTTCCTAATTGAGGAAATTGGGAGGTTGGTGCCTCTCATTAGAAGAGATTGGCTTCTCTTGCTAGGTTGGTGCTCAATGGTGGGGATTTGTGTCTCCAATGGGTTGGTGCCTATGAAATTTGTAAGAAGGTTTTATACAAGCAATATTTTGCTGTGTTTTTCTCCTGTAAGAGTTTCCACGTAAAATCCTGTGTCTCTTATGTGTGGATTTTTTTGTTTGCTTCATTGTGATTATAAAAGTTTATAACGATAAAAGATAGACTTGTACTGATTCACCCCCCTCTCAGTATAAGTGTGTGTGTTTCATCACCTATACATCGTTATTCATAAAATCATTTCATTTCTTGATCAATGTAGCATTCATCTACATGTTTTGAGAAGGAAATCTATATATAATTTAGTATGTTTCAACACAGCCGTTATAAATAAAGGCTGCCCATTCTTCACCATACTGTTTTAGGATAGGCTCTTTCGCATGGTATAATGTCTTTTGTTGTCATTGTGACAAACTATGTTCCAGTCTTTGAAATGGATATGTTGTCTGCTAATGTTAAGGGACTTTAAAATGTTAATATGCGAGTCATATTTTGAAATGCTTTAGCTTCCTTATAATACTTTTTATTTCTTAGCAGATTACATTGAAAAGAAGGCAATATCAATGGGACTAGAGAGATTGTTTCTGCTGACTACTCGTGCAACAGATTGGTATGAAATCTTTGAAAATCTATTCTTTTGTATTTTCAAGATTTGTTACTCTAGTAATTTTTGGCAGGCATAATATGCTGATTTCTGTACTCTTCATTGAGGGTAAATAGAAGAATTTTGTATTTTTGTTTGGATCAATTTTAACCTTATGCCATGTTGTACATCTTTTTTTTCATGAGTCTATGTAATATTTATATAGAACATTTTGTTTTATAGTTATTTACAGTGGTACTGATGTTGAGTCAAATATAATTGCTTGATTTCACATGCGAAAACACGACTCATGTAGGACTTGCAAACCAAATGATTAATACTTGTGAAATTGAGAATATCATACATTGTAAATGATTACAACTAAAAGGGTGATTATTAGAATGGGCACAACCTTTGGGGTGAAACATTCATAACATCATTGCCTCTCAATTGACTCTTTGTAAGTAGTCCTCTACAAATATTATTAGTAAACTTGTAACAGATTAGTTGAATCAATGATTACTTTGCAAGAATTTTTCCAAGGTAGTATTCTACTTGATTCATATGCAGAAGGACAAGCAGTTGCTTATTTGCTGACAAATATCAACTGAGTATGGGTGACTAGGATTTTTCATGGGTTTTTAATGGCCATTGAATTTCTCTGTGAAAAGAATGAAGTTAGTGCATATTGGAAGCAATTGCCATCATGTTGAGGCATGACAGGTAACTCAAGTGAGTAGAGGCTAGAGTGAATAGTGGGGAAGGTGATGCCTTATGATAGGATGAAATTTCATCAGATACAGGGTAGTTCTATACTATTCCATTTTATTCTCAAGAGTGGCATGTTTTTAGGTAGGATATAGACAACCATTTAACAAAACAGTGTGTGCAACACCCTTTTAGCCTTGTGACAAGTGACACTCCATTTTGTAAGGGTTTTATTAAATCTCTGTATCAAAATAATAAAATCCATATATCTTAGAGTGACAAGCATAAACAATTGAGGACACATGGATACATGTACTTCCTTGCTTTGAGGGAGAACATATTTGCATATCTGTTACTGCTATTACCTTATCATAGAGCTAAATTCTGTGTACACCTTATTTTTTCTTTACTGGCATTTTTCTCATGCTAGACTTGCGGGTGCATTCATTTCCCTAAGCATATGTTCATGCATATGCCAGGATCGGCCTTGGCTGACCTATGGTACTTTATGAGAGATGTGTCACCAGCCATCCTTCCTACTGATACTGTCATATCATATTTATATCAGCAGTTATATCCTGCCCCCCTGATTCTCCCTAGACCCTCCTATTCCTTTTTGTCTGCTTGTAGTTGAAATTATCAATCTTGCCATTGGCATTTTGTATCACTACTATTTTGGCCGATGCTGTTGGCTAAACTATTCTTATTTGTATTTATAGGTTTCCCCTTTGTCATTTCTAAAAAGAGAAGACGCCATTTGCTCTGCTTGTGCACACCTGCCTTGAGAAGATGATGATTTAGGGCTATGAGGGGCTTACACCAGAGAATACAAGTTAGCATAAAAGCCTTGAAGATTTCAAGAATAGAAGTTGTGCCAACAAGGTTTACCAAGTTTCTGGGGCCCCCAACTTTGGTCCACTGAGAGCTTCTTCTGTCTATCATGACTTCACCTACACCCATTGAAATGTTCAAATTAAAAGTATACAGAAATCAACCCAGAAAATGCCAACATCATGAATATTTTATTTATTTCTTGACATTACACACTTACAAACATAAAAGAAAAATATAATATGACTCACTGGAGTGCCTAGCACACAGATCTGAGTTCTAGAGTATCTTTGGTGCCCTACAAATGATAACAAATCACCCTGCTCGTTCGGGTCCCACTCTTGAGGGTTTTCATCCCCATGGCTGTAACAAGTCTAAACTTGTGGAGCTACTCAATTTTCAGGCTGTTGCAGCAGTATTCCTTTTTCTTGTAGCTGAAGATGGAAGTTTTTTGTTTGTTTTCAATTTTAAAATATATCATCTTGCTTCCCTGAGCATTCCTTTAAACCCAAAGTGCACGGAATCAATTTCATAATTGGTTGTTGTAACTGAAACTAACTTGAGTGCTTTCAAACTGCATGGAAATCAATTCCATTATGGGTGGTTGTAACTGAAACTACTCCCCTTTAATTTGTTGAGATAATTGACTACTAACTAAAACTAACTTGCCTTATTCTAGTAGAAAAATTGTCAACAAGACCTTTATCATTCTAGATGAAGATAGAAGACTTTGTCTTGATCTGACTTAACTGTTGAGAGGATCTTTTTTTTCCTTATTACTTTTGAGAAAAATTCCATTAAGTGCTCAGATTAAAAAGGGAACATTACAAGTCCTCCCCTCCTAAGATTGCTTGTTTTCAAGCATGACAAAGCTGGGTGATTAAGGATATCAATTCACTCCCAAGCGACATTCACTTTCTGGTGATGGAAAGATCTATTGGCATGCCTGCTAGTGATGCCTCATGCCTCTCCACACTCTTGAAGAGCACAAAGATATACTGAGAGGGGGGCATGGTGAATGAGTATATCAACAAACTTTTACTCTCTTAACTTTTATCAACTTTAACTTCTAGCACAATATCAACTATGCAGTATGAAACAATATGATCAAGTTGACACCAACAATTGTATTTTATGTTTTATATGAGATTACAAAGATTGTAGGCACCAACCTACTTGAATCATCAATTTTGTAGTTTAGTAGGCACCAACCTACAAGGAGCACCAACCTCCTAAAGTTTGTAGGCACCAACCTACTGGAGGCACTAACCCCCACTTGCCAAGCACCAACTCAGCAAAAATAGCGACTTAAAGAACAATGCTCCACCTTCAATGTTGCTTCTTCAATGGATGATGGACATTACAATCTTCTTCATTTATTCACTCCATGATTGCCTTTTCATGATTGAAATATCTTTCATAGAATGATATTCATATACATCAGCATATGATAAATTCACCTTTCCTTCACATACCAATCTGCCTCTTATATTCTCTTCATTCAAATCTGCTCAACACTGCCTTATGACTGCTCGAAGTCTGATTCAAAATCTACTACAAATTAGGCACAAGATCTGTTAAAAAATCTGATCCAGTTTTTGCTTCAAATCAGACACAAGGTTTGCTCTAAATCTGATCCAACTCCTACACAAGATTTCCACTAATTCCTTCAAATAAATTTGAACATATTTCTCATATCATATTAAACTGCATATGTTCTTTAATAGGAATAAAAAATATTCTTCATACTATCTGCTCTTTTGTTTTGCTTTAAATCGAATGATGTTTCATTACAAACTTGCTTTTTATCTCCTTCTGCATATTCTTTTAAAACTGCATGTGTCTCTTTTGAATCTGCATATACCTCTGCTGGTTATGATTTGTTCTTTATCACTCAACTCCACTCACTTTTCAATCCATCCCATACACCCTTGTTTTGCATTCTTCATGTTATTTTATATCTCTATATTTCTATGAAGAGACACAAGACTTCACTACTCTTTCTCTTCTTAATCTGCTCTTCAAATGATATTCATTTTTATTCTCACACCATATAGTTCTGCTCAGAAAAATATTTCATTCGATTCTTCATACATGGGCTGTACATATAATCAACTTATAGATCTGAATTACACTTCATCTTCTGCCCCTTCCACTTTTTCTAATTCTGCTCTAAAACTCAGAAAATATTCATTATAAAACCTTGTCCCACACCACACACTTCATATTCAGAAAATAATTCATTAAATTCTTACATCTCAATTAACATATCTTCCACTCTTTATATCAACTCAAGGGAGGCGTCATTGAAGAATGGATATGTCTTTTACAACAACAATGACTCTTCAAAGAGTCACACCACTTCCAAACAGATCGTTGCTTTTAGTCTTATGCACATGTCATTAGTAATCGCTGCCTCACAAGATCATTCATTTCCTTAACAAAATACAATTGCAGCCCTTTGAGATTTAAACAAGTGAATCATATATACTTACAAATGGGATCGTATCACTTCTCAACCTTATCCGTGTATCTTCCTTTATCAATTGTAGCATATATTATAATGAATCGCACCATATATCTATTTATTAATCACACCACTTTTGATTTTTTCTTGTAGCACATATACCATCTTTGTCTTATTCTCAATCACCATAGACTTTTTGTCTTATTCACAGCCGCATTAGATATGAATTGCATATAATATGTATCAATCTGTTTTCAATCATATCAATACTTCATTCCATTCTTCTCTTTCATATATCTGAGAATTGATAATGTCTCTTTTTATTTTGACGTCTCCTTATAAATCACTATGTTGCAAATCCTTAATGAAACCGTGTATGCTCATTTTTTAATTTTCTTGGCCAAACACTTGTGACGTCTCTTGACATTCCATTTGTAATTTCCGCCTAAGGCAATTGGTTCACCTTAGCCTGCCATAATTCATAGCAAATTAGTAAACCATGTTCAAACCAAGATCCCGAGCAATAGAGTTATCTTCAACGGAATAGTTTGTAGATAGTTGCAATTCCATACAAAGTCTCGACTCACATTTCTATCAATAAATTCATCCAGTATTTAATATGAGCCAGTGCCGCTCATTCATTGAGACTTAAATTGTGATGAAAGTAAAGCTCATTCGACCTTTAAATGAGTCACCTTCAAATATACACAACTACCCGACTCCAATCTATTGCAACACACCAAAAATGTCTTTTCTGTGTGATAAGTTTCCAGGTCTCAAAAGATGCTTAACCATTTCTCTAGCGACTTAACTTAATTAGGAAATCTGGACGACTGTCTTTGTCTTGGGTTGCTTTATCTATTTTAGACTTCCCCCAATTTGCTATCCTCTGATTTGTCTTTGTCTTTAGACTTATCTCCATGAGCTTTCTTAGTTTGTTGTCTTTGGTAGATGCAATATCAATATTGTTCATATCTTGTTCCTTGGATATGTAGTATACTTTGACAATGATTTCCTTTTTGCCCACATTTGACATCAATGACAACATTTCCAACTACTCTATACCATTATAGCTCACGCTTGCCCTTGTCATCGTAGTACGCTTCAATCAAATGCGCATGCCCCTTTCCCAAGCACTTATGTGTTAGTTCCTTGGGCCCTTTACAATTGAAGTATAATTGCTTCCTATGCATCTTGTTGTGGGTCATGTCAGTTGGTTGTAGACTCTTATTAAAGGTGTGTGCTGCCTCTAGATGACTTGTGGGTCGTTTTAGGTCTTGTCAAATTTTAGGGATTTGGTGCTCATGTTGTGTAGGGTTTATCCAAAATGTTAAAATACCATGGCTTTTGTTTTTCAAAATTTGCACTCTTAGCTTTTGATTCGTTGGTGACTTGTTAAATTTGTGATAGATTTCTTAAGGCATGTCATGGATGTTTGCAACTTTGTTGTTTGACCAACCCCTCCATCTAGATTATCGGTTGTATTGTTTGCCTTTTTGATTAAGTTGTTAGTCTTAGAACATGTTCACTTTAAGGATTTTGTGGTCCTCGCTTGGTTACGTGTCGAGTTTTAATTTTATCGCAGGCGGGTTCTCATAGTGTAGCTTTGCTCAAGGCCTATATGCTCAAGGTTGCACTCTTGCGCTCTATTAAGACGTGTCTTCGGGACCCATCTTAAAGGTAGAGTAGACCCCACCAAGTGAATATAACCTCTGGTTGGTTGGCATGCTTTCTTTGGTGCTGAATATTTGGTTTGTTTGTCGCCTTATGAGCATGAATTGTGTAAGTCTTATTTTTTGACATTCTTTGCAATATGGTTTCATGGTCGAGATTACTTTTCACTATTGCATTGAGCTTGGAGGCAATATTATATTCTTTATTCTAACAGTAGAGTTGAACCACGTGGCTACTCTTGATTGCAACACATGAAATTTTCCTAGCATGGTATCATTTCTTGCGATTGCCTTTAGGGTTGCAATGATGTGAAATGCTGACACGTGTCTCCAACGATAACTGATTTTGGTGACATGGGTTTACCTCATTGGATAAAAGGTTCCAGCTAGGATAGTTGGCGTTAATTGCAAGTGATTGAGATAGGTGCCATTCTAGGATTATAGTGCATGCCTCAATTGCAATGCGACTTGACAAAAAGGCATTTTAAATTCCTTGTGTTGAAGGTTGTGACTTGCACTACTTGTTGATTTGACTCTTCATGAATGATTAATAGTCAAACATTCAAAGCAATAAACGGCTCGTGGTGCGCCATGCAAACTTTGGCTCATATGAGAATTCAATGTGAAAGATGGCAAATAACATTGAGTTTTAAGGTTATATTGGAGGCTTTGAGACTTTACTTTTAGTTTGCGAAGAGGATAATTGAGCGAATTGTGAAAGGCGTAAATTTTTCAATTGGCTCTCTGCTGTTGGTTTCGATTTGAAGACATTATAACGTTGATAAAACAAGTATGTTTTAAAATCTCTCTTTGTGCTGATAAGAGTTTTCCATCACTAGGGTTTTTAATTTTAAGGGTATTTACTACTTCCTTGGGTTGTCATCAAATGTTTCTCCATAGCCTAAGAGATTCCCATTGCAAGTAAGACAACAATATTGCAAAATGAGTCAAATCATGTCTCAAGATGGTAGGGCAAAGAGAGGTTTAGAGTAGGATCTCTTGAGTCAACTTCCCAATTTTTCCAAAAGGTCAAAGCATGCACAAGGCACATGAATTCTCTCTCAAAGGATTTATGATTGAGTTGTGTCAATTAGGGATGCTATTAATCCCAGTCCAGGGGTAGGAATTGTTTCAATTCTGTTATTATCATAGCACAATGTATAGCCCTGTTTCAAACATCTAGAGTTATGGTTTGAGGAAATTATTGGCCCCTAACATATTTGTGAGTGTTGAATTGATTCATGCTATATGTAACAAATACAATGCCAACACTAGAACATTGTATAACAATGAGGGCACACCACTATTGACAATGAACAATGAGTTGATTAGAGAAATTCTTAACCTCAATCCCATGGAAAACATTAAGATTAGTTTTGGTGAATTTTACAAGGAATACAAATGAGACAGATCTAGTCATAGGGGTAGATGGTTGTCACATTATAAGAAGAAAGGTTTTGGTAGAACACCATTTCCAGAGAGAAAATCGGAGCCTTTCAATGAAGATATATTTGAAGAATATTTCAGAATGAGATATTATGCTTTGTGCTAGGTGCTAGGAATTGATTTCAAACCTCAGATACCAATTTATTTGATGATGTTGGTAGTTGATAATCAACATTGGCATATCAATAGGGATTTTGACTTTGCATCCTTTATTGTTGAGGGAATTCACAAGGAATTAGTGTCTTTTAAGACAAACAATAGGATCCCTTATTTCAAGTGGTATACGATGTTGTGCCATATTTTGTTGCATAATGGAGGAAATATTTGGGATAAAGCCTTGCAATTAAAATGCCAAACCCCTAAAGGAAATCCCATACCCATTCAAGGACAAAATCATATATGGGATTTACATTGCCAATCATCAAATTATGTCTTGTTCAAGAGATATTTTGTACATGTAATATAAGGGTTGTTGAGTCATCGAAGGATGAGGTTATCTGATACTATTATGAATTTCTTGAGACCTAATGGTAAATAGCTTGAGGAAGGACATGATCATAATTGGGGTGATCGGTTCCTCCATTCAGATACAGTAGTCGTCAGGGTTTATGGATCAAATGTTGAGTCACATGTTTTGCCTAAGTGGGTTCCAGATAGAGTGGCTTTCCTTGAGATAATGTGGTAATTGAATGAATCTAACAAACTTCATCTGAGGCAGCGTAAAAGGGGTTCTTTCTTCCCACCAACATTTGTGTTCTTAGATTTTATTATCACTTGAAAAGGATTGGAACTCTTGGAACTCTTTGGATTAGAGTAGAAAAGAGAAGGAATTGTGAACTAGAGCATTTCATTGATCAAGTTAGAAGAAGAGTGGGGAAATTTTCTTATGAACATGAATTTGATGAAGCTAAAGATTTGATCCAAAATTGCATAGCCAAGGCAGAAATTGATGATAGAAGAGATAAATGGTTTAGAATTCATGTTGGAGAAAGAAAGAGAAAGATCTGTGAGGCTGAATACAAGGGAGCATTCATAGAAATCAAAGATCCAATTCTCAGAATGTGGATAGTTTGGGATTTTTGTCTCTAAGACTCGTTGTAGGGCATGCTATTTAGAACTTTATTGTGGAGGAACAACAACAAGAAGGGTAGGAAGTGGAATTGTCAATTTGCCAACCACTAGTGGTGGATGTTGCAAAAACAAGAGATGAAATTCCACAAGTAGAATTAATGCAACAAGAAAGAGTTACCTTTGGTTGATTATTCAATTGCAAAGGAAGTAGGGGAAAATCAAGTTGATATTCAGGAGATCAACAAGTTAATGCTTCTACTCAAAGGATTGAATTGATTATTCAATTCCAAAAAGGACATTGCTAGATTTGGAGGAAGGGGGTAAAGTTGTGCACGATGTAAGAGCTTTAGCAAGTAAATAATTCTTATCAGATGATGAATTCGTCAAATCTAATGAATTCAAAACTCTCTTTCCAAAGAAGAAATCATAGGCCTTTTGCAAAGAATGAATAAAGAAAGGAGGCAGATTGGAGATGATGAAATCAAGGAGGTAACTTAGAATGTCTAGAAGGAAATTGATTTTGATGTCAACAAAATCACTCAAGAGGAGGGGAGGGGATTAGTCAAAGAAAGTGAGTGTTCACTCCTACTAGGATGGGACATAGCATCTGCCATAGCCTTGGATCTATAAGAAGGTAGGATAACGATGAAGATGTTTCGACATTCGAGGATCAAGCTAAAGAGTTATACTTTGGGTTAGGAATTAGAGTACTAAATTTGAAACCTTAGCTATATGGGCAATCGCTCTTGAGAACAATAAACCTTAGGTAGCTGAGACATAAATTAGCTGATGGGAAATTTGATCACAAGAAGATTGAGTGACACAATTGCCCCACAAGCAACATCCTTGGCAGTGAGCACAACATTGTCTAGTGAGGTAGTAACAAAGAAATTACAGGCAAACTTTGATAAATTATAGTGATTACATTAAGCTGCTATAGGAATATAATAGGGTAAAATCATTGATTCCTCCTCAAAGCATTGCATCAAAATCTACAACTCTTCCAGTCAGTTTAGGAGATATATCCTAGAGGATACATTCATGTTGAGAATTGTATACGTGAAAGAGAAGCACAAGTAGAGATTGAATCAAAGAAGGGGAAGAAAAGTCTTAGTGATTTGATTAGTAATCTTTCGAATCATTGCTTGTCTTGCATTTGAGATAAAGTTGATGACACATGGGCTTGCAATAGCAATTTAAGAAAGGCCCATATTAGCCATGTTAGCAATTAAGCATCTTTGAGGGATATTGATCTGAATTATTTTTCATAGCGAGGTGTTGGTGGTATTGTGAAAAACACACTAAACAATATGTGAAGCCTTCTAACATTCAAAATATATAAAAAAATTCTATACAATTTGGGAAAACTAGTGGGAGAGCTGTATTCTTGTGGGTCCATATAATAAGGGAAAAATCGTGGGAGACGAGTCCATACAAGTTGGGAAACTCGTGGGAGAGATGAATGCGTATGGGATTCTGTTTAGGAGAGTTAATACAATTTGGAAAACTCATTAGACGAGGTGTATGCCACAACTTGACAAACTCGTTCGAAGAGATGTGTTCTTGCAACTCTGTCTATTGGCTTTAAGTTGAGCCCATTAATATATTTTCAAAGACACTGAAAGGTCACCTCATTCATGCCCTCATTGGAAGTTGAAATGAGTAGCCTAAAATTGAAAGGTCATTACAATTGGATGAAAACAAAATTAAAATATCTTATTTAATTAGATACCCTAACTTGTTTTTGATCATTCCTTCCCCCTTGAGAGGCAATGGGCCCCATTGCATCTAGTTTCCTTTCTTGCATTTTGTTTCATATCAACCAAACTGTGTTTATTGGTGCCAATATATCTGTCTTATATAATATGCAGTGTTACCCCAAGTTTTCGGGATAGGGACGACAGGGGATGGCGGGACGAGTCACCAAGTTTCCGATTTTTCAGGAAAAATTTGGGGACGGTGGGGGGACGACTATATAAAATATAGAAAATTGTAAAATATATAGGGAAACTTTAAATATTCATATGAAAACATGGATAAAGCATGCATATATACATTATAGAAACTTAGCATATAACATTTGAATTAAGAATTCATTGTCAATACTCAATATGCATTCAGAATTCAGACTTCATTGTGAATATGCATGTGATATTAAACAATAATATACAAGTTATAAACGTATAACAAAATGCCCAAAGCCTACATTGCTGCCATATAGTTTTTTTTTTTTCAATTACGATATGAAAACCAAAATAAAAAAACATGGTACACTGCTGCCATCCCCTGGCCGTCCCTTGTCCCCGGGACGGAGAGGGGGGGATTTAGACCCGGGGACGCGTCCCCGGGTAACACTGATAATATGTTGTCTGTGTTAGTAAGGGTCACTAGAATGTTTTGGACCAGACTTCGCAGAGAAATGACCAAGTAATGTGCATACCTATGTAAAGAATCCCTGCTAGTTCTAACACTGCCAAACCACTAATTTGCTATGCAAATGATATATCTGACTGATTTTAGAAATAAATATGTAATTTATTTGATCTTTCCAATAGGATTGCCAGGCAAGAAAAATAATAACAATGCAAGTATATAAACCAATTTACCAAGAAAGAATGCCCAATTAAGGATCAACATATTCTCATCTGATGTTACTAATTTGCAAATACCTTTTATCAGTCACAAATCAGATTATAAATTACTTGATAACTTAAAAGCACATACCAGATCTTACAAATGCAATTGATGCTGGTCTAGTTCTCAATAAAAACAAATTTTGGGCATTACAATTAGCTGCAGCAACTTCTGGGAATGAGTGCAGCAGACTGGAACCTTCAAGAATGGATGCCACAATGTCATATAATCATTTCTCCACCACAAGATATGCTCAAGACACCTCTATTATGCTAGCCGCCCAAGATAGGAGAGATATGATGCACAAATAGGAGGCGTTTATCTTCATGTCTTACATGCCCAGCAAGACAGGATTAAGCTGCCTTGAGAATACTCCCACGTGCTGCTCTTGCAAGTTCATACAAGCTGAAAACATAGCCATATATATACCACTCTTCTTCAATGAAGGAACCTTGAAACCCCTATAGAAAAATGAAGTAAACTTCTTCAAATGCCTTTGGTACTCTAGTGTGGCACTGTTCACGTGTTACTGTAGCAGATATTAAATAGTTAAAATCTGATATAGAATGGCTGCCAAGAATGAATCTCCAGGTCTGCTGTAGTTATACCTTCCAATCCTTCAAACCCTAGATGAAATTCTTCACTTTTAAGCACAAATAGAACTCCGGAATGAAGCTCTCCCAAGCAATAATATTAGCTGGTATTTCACAGCCTCAGAATTGCATAAACATTGAAGAGTTTTCGTTCTCCAATGGCTGAAGATGACTGAAACCTTTGGTCTCAAGCTCAAATCCGAAGAACACCAAAATGACAAAGTCAAGTAATCATCAAGAATGAGGTTGATTTGCTTTTGATGCTCTATTTATACTTCTCATGAAAAAGTCGGATCTCCTTGAGCTTTTTAATCATTAAATGATATACTTTTAATTTGCTTTTGTTGTTTTACCTTTATTTTTCCTCAATATGGGCGCCCAAGAATAAAGTCACATTAAATGCTCATTAATATCATTTAAATGATATATATTCACGTTCTCACTTTGACTTTATAATTTACTTTAATAATTGGTCCCATAAATCATAATCATTTAAATTGAGAGTCATGGCCCCATTGTGCATAAAATGACTTTATAACTTTATAATTTGATCTTATATTATTTAATTATCATTAAAGTGCCTTTAATGATAATATCTTATTAAATACTCAATAATTCGCGCATCCATTTGATTAAGGAGATCAACATTGCAATTGAGGCCTGTCCAGGTGCCCTGCTATAAATAGTATCTCTACAAATATGACTTACTATAAATAGTAAGTATGCCAAACTGAGCCAAATAACATCTGCAAAGGCCTGAACTTGAACCCAATGGAGCACTGATGAGAAGCAATGTCCCAAACGACCAAGCAACAACCTCTAAAGACCCTCTAATCAAGTCCATTAGCCTATGAGGGTCAAAATGATAGACTAATCCAGAAATAACTGATGCTCGCAAAAATGGGGACATTACAACCTATTACTAAATAAAATTCCATTCTTGATGTTGATAGAGAAATTGTAATGTCCCCATTTTGGCCATACACTCTTCATTTGGATTTAGCCTATTTCCGAGAATCCGTAGGTTACTCAGTTGTGCAAAATTAGGGTTTCCTCTTTCAGATACTACTCAGTTGGCGTTCAGAGGATGTTGTGCTGACTTACTATTTATAGCAGTTTGCTATTTTTAGCAAGTCTATCTTTTGGTAGTATTTGTCTAGCAGCAGTTCAATCCTTTGCAGTTCAGTATTCAGCTTGGCTTTCTGTTGTTTTGATGTGAACTTACTATTTATAGCAGTTGGCTATTTTTAGTAAGTCTAATTTTGGCAGTGGCATCATCAGCAGTTCAACTCAAGTCATCTTGCTATCCATCAGTTTCAGTAGTGGCATTGGTTTTGGTTATTTCCATGGACTGAGTTCTTATACTTAGTCAATTTCATGTTTTTCAGTTGTACCCCACGCCTAGGCTTAATAACTTCATGTTGTTTTAAAGAGGGGTCATTAAGGGGTCATGTTGAGCATTTAATGATTTAAATAAATGCTTTATTGTTGCAATTTGGAAATGGATGCCTAAAAGTAAAGTTGAATAATGTTTATTATTTCAAAAAGTAAATGCTTAAAGGTGGCGTCCCTCTTGGAAGTTGAAGTGATTCGACTTCTTGGAATTTGAAGTGTTTCATTTGCCAATTGAGAACTTATATATTGCTACTGTTTGAAGAGCTGATTATCTTTGGAAATATTGTAAAGTTATGTTGCTGGTTTGAAATCCAGAATCCGGCTAAGGGATAGCTTAGCAAATTTACTCCATTCTTCGGGCTTGAAACTATGGTTCCCTAGATGGTGGATTGAGAGTGTGCTTCATCCAGAAGTACATATTGAGCATTATTGTGGAGTTTTGGTGAGATATTTTCAGTTTTCATGTTGCTGGTTTATCATGGCTGAAAGTGTTTTTTGTATACAACTTTTAGTATGAATTTTATTTGGTTCTGGGTACTTGACCATTGCATTTCTATGATAGAGGCGACCATATTTGGAGGTTATCAGAATTTAATTCCAAGTTTCAGATTTTATCAAGCAAAATCGCCCTTGCAAGGAGGCCATACCTTTTTGGAGAGCATTGGGATTCGTGCATAAATTAGTGGTTGAGTTTAGATGCTGTTTTATCATTGCAGATTGGGCGCCAACCTCCTAGTGAGTCATTGCACTTCGTTTCAGCTCATTCGGAGGTAATTTGAAAGAGTTATGAGTATTTCATTGATGTACAGTTTGCTGGTCTGTATTTTCAGTTGATGGCATTTCATATCAGACTTGACTCATTCCATGTTATGCTATAATTCTTGGACGTCTATGCTTCTAGTTTCATGTGCATTCATTTTGGAGGGAATAGAAGCATTTTGGATGATGATATGAACAATTTAGGGGAAGATTAAGTTGCTGGTCTGATTATCTCAGCTTGGTGGTCTTAATATCATACCTGGTTATTCTCTTTTCATGCTATATTTCTTTGGTCTTTCAACTCACATTTGTGATCAGAAGTATAGTATTATTCTTGCAGAAGTTTGGAGCAGTTTTCTATTGTAAATTCATTGCAATAAGCTCATTGTAAATGCTGGTAACAGTAGTACTGTTCTAGTCATTCTTATTTCAGCATTTACTTTATGTTTTAATTCAAACATTGTAACCCCTGGATGGTTTACCGCCAATGTGGAAAAAGAACTTGTTAATTTCTCTTTGTACCCACTGAAAAGTGGTGAATTCCCACTCACGAGTGGATGCCCGCCATAGCGGATGAATTAGTTTGTTTTGTAATTCTTTCCCCCCACTGAATTGGTGGTTGAGCAGAAATCTTCATGGCTGGTTCACCGCCTAAGTTCTTTCAATTTTGTAATAAGTACTCCGCTGTATGTTAGCACCTCGCCTTCAAAGGGATCTTGAGTGCACATTCTTGGCGTTGAGTTTTATCTTCCATTTCCAGTTGTATACAATTTTAGTTTTGAGTTTAGATCCTAGGGATCCTCCGACCATATGCCCGCCCCTCTTCCTTAAGTGGTTTTAGGGCGCATTCTTGGTTAGAGTTCTTTTTTACATCGATTTGGTTTGGAGCTAACCTTAACAGGTGCATGTGCATTGTAATTGATATTGAAAATCAAGAGAAAAAATTAAGGGGCATATTTCAGAAACCTTTACCGGAGTCTAAGGTTTAATATTTTGTTATATGTGGTCAACCTTGATGTGATGCAATAAAAAGGGAGAACTTAGATATGCAAGAATTATAGACCAAATTATAATGAATTTATGCATTTATATATATACATCCATAACATCATATATTCATATACTTTAATGTCTTATACATGTCTTATAATGTAATCATCATGCTTCATCCATATATATATATATATATATATCTTCCACACTTCCTTATTCTCATATATATTTAATCCATATGATTCCACACTCTCTCACACTTTTATCTCACTTTTCCCTTCTTTATATAGCTTCTTAATGCCTTTTCATGATGCTTTTCCATCATATCCTTTCATAATAACACTTAATTATCTTATTCCCACGAATTTACCTTTTTCTCTATAATATTTTACATTTGTATAGCTTATTTAGGCATATTAGAGGTGTTTTAAGGCTATTTAAGTGGTATATAATGGATATGTAGGTCTAGAAATGATCTAAATGACATATGAGGTGCCTCATAGCCCTCTATATCTTGCCAACATTCTCTCTAGGCCTAAAACATTGTCTTGCCTTCAAGACAACTTGGTGAAACAACTTGAATCCTTCATGATTTCCTTTCTTTCTATGGTACTTCTTGAATAGCAACCTGTTGGAAATATTGTCATTGATGTCAAAAGTGAAAAGACGATTGGAAGTTGTTATTGATGTCAAAGGGAAATGAATATTACAATGACTTAACATATGATGATGATAAAATTAATAGGTGGCATGGCAACCATTGTAATCACTAGTCAAAAAGAAGTAGATTGATCACATTAAAATATCCTAAGCTACAAGGTAATGGAAGTAAGATAAATGTTTTATAATGGTGGACTCCTTGTACTCTTGGTGCCTAAGTCAATCACGACTCGACATATATTTAGCCAATGTCATCGCCCAAAGAATGATTATGAAAATTAAAGTTTATATGATTATAATAAGCAGCGATGAGAAAAAAATATGTAGCAATAAGATATATTAAAGAGATAACAAATGATTGCAACAGTTTGCATATCAAGAACATATTTGTTTGATTGTTTGCAGTGATGAAGATAAGCAGCAATTACTTCATTAAGTCTGGTCGACTTCCTCAGTAAATACACAGAAATTATCAAGCACAAAGAAAAGAATAGGCAGTGATCAATGTATGAGAAGATAAATAATAACAATGGCAGAGATTTTATTAAAGACCTTTAAGGCAATCAGCATAAAGCATCGATCACTATGCAGCAAACATTAAGCAAAATCAGATCCTCATCAAAACAGAACAAGACAAATCAGAAAAAGACAAAGTCACAAAAAGACAAATTAAGAAAAAGACAAAAGTTTTATCTGACAAAAGATGGCAGATAATTATTTAAGGAGAAGGCAATGAATTAAAGAGTAGTTTATATAAGAAAAGTAGCGATTAATATTTTATAAAAGGAAGCGCTCAAGTTTATTAAGGCAGCTGTTATGTTTTGTTTAAAGAAATGTTAAAATTTATGAATGGGGACTTAATAAGGCAGCGATTAAAGTGAGCGGCAACATAGTGGAATTTACTAACAAAAGGGATAATGGAGATATTCTAAAGGCAACTAACATCTATATACTTAACAAGGGGATGCGATTAGTTTTGAAAGGACAAAATCAATAAAGAAGAGTCATGCTTGTTTGGAAGGTTATCAACTTTCAAAAAGGTTGTCTCTACTCATGGAGACATGAAGATATAAAAGATAATAAAAATTGTGGAGAGAGATGGTGTTGGTGTGGAAATAAAAAGTTATATCATTTAGACACATACAGATCTGCATAGGAAGATATTGAAGAGAAGTTAATGCAGATATTGAAGGGGTATATGCAGATGTTGCATGAATAATCAGTAATAGAAGAACAGATTTATGAAGTATAACAGCAGGCATATGAATATAGTATATGCAGATTTGTAAAAAGAAGCACATGCAGATTTGAAGAAGAAGAGTATAAAATACATAGAAGTATATAGCATAAAGATCAAGCAAGAGAAATAAAGTACAAGAATGGAGTAAATAAAATATATATGAAGATCATTGAATGTGAAAAGATAAGAAGAGTATAAGGTGAGAACATAATTAATAAGAAGAGGGGAATCATAAAGAGAATAAATGAAGATTTGAAAAGAAGAATATAGTGCAGATTTGGTGAAGAAGATAAATGATATCATCTTGAAGTAAATCACTAATATGAATAAGATGTATTTGGAGATCATTCAATTAAGATAAATTCAAGAGGATGATGCAGAGTAGGGAGTCAAACCTTCTCACAATCACAATTTGATCAAACTCAAACAAACTTTCTGCCCTTACAACCCTATCTCATCAACTTTTCACAATTTCATCCAATTCTCCTTGTAGCCATTCAAATAGAGAAATTTGTTGATATTTTTCAAAAGAAAATCCAAACCCACAAAAGAATGGGCATTTCAGATACCCATTTGGACATACTTCAACATATCTCAAAAGTACATACCTTCATTTTGGAACATATCCTCCAAATAATTGCTGCAACGCTGTCCCTTTAAGCCAATTAGGCCTATTTTGCAAAGCAAGTACCATTAGACTTTCTTTCAACCCCAAAACTTTATTCCAACACTCTCAACAGGTCTCAAATAGACTGAAACAATCACTTTTGGCCAGAGAAACACTCACTCATTCACCAAAACACTCACCAAAACACAAAACCCTTGTTTTAGGCCTTTCTATGCTTGAAACAATGAGGGTTTATTGAATCTAACAACTCCACACCTTGGTTCACTCTTCCAACGCCTCAGACACATCATTTAAGGTTTGCCTTTGCTCTTTAAACCATCTCCAATCCTTTATCATTGCATTTGTAGCAAATCTCAACTTGAAGCCATCATTTTCAAGTCAAAATTCATAAAATATCACCTAGGGCAGCAATGAAAATCCACCAAAACACCTTCCCTGCTCTTAACACCTATGCTAACATCTAAAACAACCCTAGTGCACCCATTCCACCAAGTTACAAGCAAATCCAACGGTGGAATGGGTGATTTTTACATTTTGTTCACTTCAAACCCCCAAAACAGGTTTATACAGACCCGCCTACAGTAAAATGACTGTAAAAACCTCAAATGTGTATGAAAACTCTTCAAACTAGAACCAAATGAAAGCTACTTCATATATCCGTCAAAGCCAATATGCCTTGGAACAAGAACTAACTGTATGGGGCCGTACAATGGCCTAGAGCACAAGATTTTCTGGAAAAACACAGACCATGACCGTTGGGCTTCCAAAGTTTGCAAAGTTTGCACCTTACATATGATAACTTTTTGAAATATTAACAATTTGTGCAAAATGAACAATAAACCAACCCAATTGACTCAAGTTACATTTTGAATGGTCTATTATGACCTTATTGAACACCAAAATCCTATCAAAGACCTTATTTACATGAATTTGCTTTGGTGCCCCTGCACCAGAGGAAGAGCGAGAGATCTAATTGTTCATCATCCGTTGAAGGTGCAACATCCAAGAAGATGGAACAGAGTTTTGCTTTGGAAATTGGTGCTTCCTAAAGGAGATATTAGTGCCTCTAGTAGGTTGGTGCCTACAAATTGAATTGAATGAGGGGTTGGTGCCTCTAGTAGGTTGGTGCCTACAAAATTTGTAAGAAGCTTACATAAGCACAATTTTGTTGTGGTTTTCTCTTGCAAGGGTTTCCACTTAAATATCGTGTGGTATTGTGTTCTTCTCATGTGCATGATTATTATTGTTATAGTGCAATTGATATGCTTATTGTATTAAGTTTTAAAAGGTAAAAATCATTGTTATACTGATTCACCCTCCGCTCCCCCCCTCCCCTGTCAGTATAACCGTGTGCTCATCACAACCCTTTTCATGTGCTCTACTACTTCCTTAGCTGCACCCACTTGGCACACTTAACAACACCCACCTTGGCACACTCTACTCAAATATTTAATATTTTCTTGACTGCTATCATTTTTTACATATGAATATTTATGCTTGTACCTCTTAAACATATATGTTATCTTTTTCCAATTGGATCCATCAATCCATCCACAATTCATTTGCATATAGTCTATTATAGATTCCTTCCACTTTTTATTCCAACACATTTTTTCAGAATGATTCTTCAATCCACAAAGGCTACAAGGATGAAGATTCCAACACATTTCTTTTCTATGTCCTTTCTGTCATGTCCCCATCCTAGTCAGCACAGCTGGTGACGAGGTTAGCCTATCATTCGATCCTCGTAGGCTGACAGGAGTGTTCAGAGGATCATTTTTGGCAGTTGCTCAGTGATTGGTTAGCTCCAGAATTGCAGTGTGTCAGGTTGGGCCTTCGCAGAATCTTCCAGGGAGCTTTTTCAGAGAACTTTCTATTTTTAGAAAGTTAGGTCAGACGGAAGCTGCTATTTCGGGCAGGGCACCTGGTGCAGTCATTCAGCTCAGATTCGACCCAGTTCAGTAGTTGATTGATTTGACGGAGAAATAAGGAGTAATTAATGAGTTATTAAATATTTAATAATTTGACTTTATAATAAAGTCACTTTATTGAAATATTAAAATATTTAATTATTTGGCTAAGTTATAAAGTATTTAATTATACTTTATATTATATTATTAAAATGTGACTTAATGAGTATTTAATGCTCATTAAAAGTGGACGCCAATAATTAAATCATTTCTCCTAAGTCCAAAAGTGAAAATTAAATCATTTATTTAAATGATTATTTTAATGGAGAATTAGGTCGAACTTTTCAAAGGAGAATATATTGTTCTTCCCAAGGCAAAATCGAACTATCATGTTATTATTCAATTTTGTCTACTGGCATCTGAGCTTTGGAGTTTGCAAACCCTAGGGTTTCTGGCAAACGGACGTTTCTGGAGAACGAGAACTCTTCAGAGATCAGGCATACTGAGGCTGTGAGATACCAGCTGAAGATTGCACTTGGTGATTTCATCCAGAAGTCACAGATTGAGCATAATCATTTAATCAGACAGAGATTCATCAGTGTTCAGCAGAGATATTTACCTTCCATCAGAGGCGACTTCATCCATTTCCATTCATCTGAGCTCTGGCACGAATTTCAAGAAACCGTACTTTTCATTAATTGCTGTACTTGGCCGTACCAGCAAGGCCGTACTTCTTTGTTGCTGAAGGAACGCCTTTCATCTTCAGTTTCTGGCAAGTGGGATATGGACGCAGTGATTACTGGAGACCTTTGCATTGGGATTTGAGCTCGAGATTCCTTCCATTATTTCTGGCCGTACTCTTTCCTATCTGCTGCAGCCGCCATTCAAAAAAAACCAGGTTTCCTGTTAAATTTTCAAATCTTGCTTTCCTTGTTCAGATTTTCGCATTGTAATAGCTCAAATAAAGTAATATATAAGTGCGCCTATGCTTCATGAGCAAGATCTGAGTCCCTCTGTGCATTTTAGATTTATTTAGAATTTTCTTTCAATTTCTTTGAAAAAATCGCAATTTTATTATTTGCCTGAAAACTTCATAAAATACCAAAAAACCAAAAAACTTCAAAAACGACACAAAAACAGTTAGGGTTTCATTCAGAGAACCACCAGGGTTCTGACAGTGGTATCAGAGCACAGATCTCCTGCCATCCTGTGCTTTTTCAGTGCTTTTTCAGAATACAGTGCATTTCTGGGTTGCCTTTTATGAACCAAAATATTATTCAGTATACCAGAGGTGTGGGTACAGGCAAAGACGAAGATTGGACAGGTCCACCGATTCCAGAAGGTCAGACAATATCAGGAGTGCTTGGTTGTCACAGATCCAGTTCAGACGGCAGTGAAAACAGTGTAGCAACCCTAATGGCAGAACGTGAGCCTTCCTCAGAGACTCGCAGGGATCTAGGGAAGACACATGCAGAGGGTGATATCACCGATGAGGAGTTCAGAAGGAGACACGATAATATGATGGATATGATGTCTCAGTTGATGGGTACTATTAGACAGTGCACACCCACACAGCCACATTTCATTCAGATTGGTCAGACGAGCGGGACTGCACTCGTGGATCAGCCATTAGCATCAGCACCTAGACAGCCGTCTCCGATCTATCAGGAGCGTAGGCCAGGACAGCCTACTTTCTTACCTAGGGAGACTCCACCTCAGACTCCAGGGGCCGAGCATCATCTACAGCATCAGGAGTTTCAGCCCAGAATGGTATGTCAGTGGCGGACTTGACGAGATTTCATGGCGAGTACATGTCTTTAGCGCCTGAGATCCGACAGGCACTTACATTTCATGAGTTTATAGATGTCTATAAACCCAGAGGAGGAGGTAGATTTGATTGTAGACCCCCACAGCATCAGCAGCAGCAGCCACAGGTGAATAGAGACTTGCAGTATGCGGTGAGCAAGATTACGCTGCCATATTTTGATGGGTCAGAGAAGACATCAGCTAGGTCTTGGGTCCAGAAATTGGACAATTACTTGTCGCTTAGACCTATGCAGGAGGATGAGGCAATTAAATTTGCCACTTTACATCTGACGGAGTAGCACACGATTGGTGGCACCATGGCATGTACACGCTAGGCCATCATGCGGTCAATACCTATCAGGATTCACCAGTAGACTGATAGAGAGATTCGATAAGAAGGATCCAGAACTGTATTTCAGAGAGTTGGCTCAGCTCAGACAGACAGGCAGTTTGGATGCATACATAGGTGAGTTTCAGAGAGTTGCAGTTATGGTGACTGGCATTTCAGAGCGGAGACTCATTATATTATTTGTTGAGGGTTTGACAGAACCCATGAGAGGTTGGGTCAAGGCTTTTGACCCTCCCACACTTCAGGAGGCCATGCGGAAGGCACGAAGCATGGAACTTGCAGCACCTCGCAGCAAGTTCAATTCAGGGTCCACTCCATACACGAGACCCAACAGGCCTTTCGATAGAAACAATGACAGAAATAGACCCTTTGACAGGAGGAAGGATCAACAGGATCCGAAGAGACAGAATGCACCACCGTTTGACAGAGAAACATTGAATGAATTACGTAAGAAAAAGTTGTGTTTTTGGTGCAAGGCACCCTATGATGAAAAACACATATGCCCACTTCGTCCGAAAGTCAAAAATAACCAAATGGAGTGGTATTACGAGGGCGAAGAGCAATCTGATCTGTCAGACCAGCAAGCTGATTCCGAGCATTCAGATGATGAGAGGTCCGAAAATGAAGTTGAACATGAAGGTGGAAGGAAGCTACAGGAAGCCCATTTGACCAGCCTTCAGAGAGATGGATCATTTCGACTTCGTGGACTCTTAGCAGGACAGAAGGTGATTACTTTGTTGGATACGGGTGCTACACATAATTTTATTGATGCACGTTTAGTGGAGAGACGTGGTATCCAGACAGAGGCTTTCGAGGGTATCCGAGTCAAGGTAGCTGACGGATACACTCTCAGGTGCGACAGAAAGATTACTGATCTTCCGATGAGACTGAACAACTATGAATTCAAGACTGAATTCTATGTTGTTAATATGGGTGATACAGATGTGGTATTAGGGATGGCATGGTTACATGATTTGGGTGAGTTCACGCTCAACCTACGGGATATGGAGATGAAATTCAAGGTTGACGGAAGACCACATGTCATCAAGGCAATACGGGACAGTAATCTTAGGATGGTTTCATTCAGACGGATGGAGAGGCTCATTCGTCATGATATGGTTGACTGGGCGGCTGAGTGCATGTTGATGCCAGCCCAGCAGGAGCCGCAGAAGGGTGAGTACCACCCTGACATACAGATTTTGAGGACTAAACACTCCAAAGTGTTTAGTGATATTCCACCTGGTAGACCTCCAGACAGGGGTACGGAGCACATTATTGAGTTGGAGGAGGGCGCCAAGCCCGTGATGATCACTCCCTACCGACATCCGAAACGACTCAAGGATGAGATAGAGAAGACTATTAATGAGTTGTTGGCTATGGGTCATATCAGACCTAGCAAATCCCCTTTTGCTTCATCGGTTGTTTTGGTGAAGAAGAAGGATGGATCACTTCGGATGTGCATCGATTACAGGCAGCTCAACAAAAGAACCATCAAGAACAGGTACCCAATTCCGCGCATTGATGAGCTGATAGATGAGTTGCATGGCGCAGTCTTCTTTACGAAGATTGATTTGAGATCAGGGTACCATCAGATACAGATGAGGGAGCAGGATATTGAGAAAACCGCTTTTCGGTGTCATTGCGGTCACTTCGAGTTCTTGGTTATGCCCTTCGGGTTAACCAATGCACCTGCCACCTTTCAGGCAACTATGAACAGGGTTTTCAGTGCTCAATTGAGGAGATTTGTGTTAGTCTTCTTCGACGACATTTTGGTTTATAGCAGGTCATGGGAGGAGCATCTGGCTCATTTGGACACAGTCTTGGGTATCTTAGCAGATGAGTCTTTCTATGCTAAGGAATCCAAGTGCGAGCTTGGCATGGAGGAATTGTTATATGCAGGGCACATCATCGATTGAGGGTAGTATGGACCACTGAAAGGATCGAGCTATTGGTGGTGGCGGTGCACGAGAACCTTCCCGGAAGGTTTCATTAAAGGTTGTATTGCATTCTCTGAGATTTGTTAGCGGTTCTCCGTCCACCTTGCACCCTCTGGACTTGGCGAAGGGGCTTTCTTTAGTCACCACCACGGTAGCGGAGTGCTGGCGGGTTCAAATTGATCATGACGTATCGGTGCTAGCATTACTGACTTTTTTGAAGTCATTTGATTTGTCTGTGATGCTTGAGGAGGGCATTGGTGCCGTGTTGATGCAGGAGCGTCATCCGATTGCATTTGAGAGCAGGAAACTCAGGGGTCCTGAGAGATTTTATAGTATTTATGACAAGGAGATGTTAGCCATTATGCATGCATTGGCTAAGTTTAGGCAGTACTTGGTAGGCAGCAAATTCAGTGTTCGTACAGATCATAACAGCCTAAAACATTTCCTTGGACAGCGAGACTTGAATGAGAGGCAGCAAAAATGGGTCAGTAAACTGCAGTCATATGACTTCGATATTACTTTCATTAAGGGGAAGCAGAATATCGTAGCTGACGCCTTGTCTCGCAGACCTCAGTTGAATGCCTTAGCACAGATCACAGAAGATTGGAGGCATCGGATTATAGCTGAGTATGCTAAGAACCCATGGGCTTCTAGCATCATTGACAGGACAGAGCAGGACGACAGGTATACTGTTGTAGATGACTTGATCATTTACAAGGGGCGGATTCTTTTGGTTCCTGACTCTGAGGTACGGACTACAGTTTTGAGAGCCTTTCACGACCTTCCTATGGCGGGCCATCCTAGATACTATAAGACTTACAAAATGGTTCGGGAACGGTTTACTTGGAAAGGGCTGAAAACTGATGTATTGCGGTATGTCCGTGAGTGTTCTGTGTGCCAACAGAACAGGCAGGAGCACACTTATCCTGCTGGATTACTCCAGCCACTTCCGATACCTGACAGGAAGTGGGAGTGTTTATCTATGGACTTTATCACGGGTTTGCCGAAAGCCCAGGGTAAAGATTGTATCTATGTAGTGGTCGATCGGTTGACTAAATATGCCCATTTTTTTCCGATTACGACTACTTTCACAGCATCGCAGACTGCAGAGTTATTCTTCAGAGAGGTTTTCCGGTTGCATGGATTGCCTCGGACGATAGTCAGCGATAGAGACAGCCGGTTCATGAGCAACTTTTGGCAGGAGTTGTTCAGGCTTTGTGGAACCGAGCTGACACCGAGTACCAACTACCATCCGCAGACCGATGGACAGACAGAGATTGTCAATAAATGGGTGGAAGGTTATTTGCGCAATTATATAGCTGGTCAGCAGAGAGCTTGGGTGAGATGGATTTACTTGTGCGAGTATTGTTATAACTCGACTCACCATATGACGATACGGATGACCCCTTCCTTCGGCGTGCGGGTGTGAAGCCCAATCTTGCAGTTTGATTTTGGCGATAGCGAGTGCCGAGTGCGGTGATATGATCAGTGGGGATATGTAGGGATCTCGAGAATATCGGCCGGAGCCTGTGAGTCGGCATAAGCGGTATCGTCGAGAGAAAGGTTGGCCAGTTTTGAGGTGGGTGATATGGTGTACCTCATGTTGCATGGTATCGTCAGTCTACTCTGCGGAAGAGTGGGGCAGAGAAACTAAAACCTCGCTACTATGGTCCATTTCGTGTTGTCAGACCAGTGGGCGAGGTTGCTTATGAGTTGGACTTGCCAGCTGATAGCAAGGTCCATAATGTATTTCACGTTTCTCGCCTGAAAAAGGCATTGGGTCAGCATGTTATACCCTCTCCAGTTTTGCCACCCCTTGATGACGAAGGGAAACTGATACTAGTACCTGAGGCCATCCTCGAGATGAGAGAGAGACACCTACGGAGGCGTGTGATCAGGGAATATCTGGTCAAGTGGAGAGATTTACCAGTTGAGGATGCTACATGGGAGCTAGAGGAGATCTTACAGCATCCAGAGTTGAGATTGCTTGAGGACAAGCAATTCGGGGAAGGAAATGGGCTGTCATGCCCCATCCTAGTCAACACGGTGGTAGCGAGGATTAGCCTATCATTCGATCCCTCGTAGAGGCGAAGTGTTGAGGATCATTTTGGCGGTTGCTTTCGGTGATTAGTTAGCTCCGGAGGTGTAATGCGAGGTTAGACCTTAGCGAAGTCTTCGAGGAGCTTTTGGAAGAACTTTCTATTTTTAGAAAGTTAGGTCGAACTTGGAAATTTGCGCTATTTCGAAGGCGAGGAGCACTTGATGCGATCATTATTTCAATTCGACCAGTTCATTGGTTGTTTGATTTGACGGAGAAACAAGGAGTAATTACTGAGTTATTAAATATTTAATAATTTGACTTTATTATAAAGTCACTTTATTGAAATATTAAAATATTTAATTATTTGGCTAAGTTATAAAGTATTTAATTATACTTTATATTATATTATTAAAATGTGACTTAATGAGTATTTAATGCTCATTAAAAGTGGATGCCAATAATTAAATCATTTCTCCTAAGTCCAAAAGTGAAAATTAAATCATTTATTTAAATCATTGTAACGAGACTCGCCCAAACTCGCCATGACTCGGCGAGTCCCGAGCCGAGCCAGCCTGGCCGAGTCTGGGGAGCCCGGACTCGGACCCGCCGAGTCCAGAGCCGGACTCGCCGGACTCGCCGGACTCGCCCATACTCGCCAGACTCGCCCTGACTCGCCCAAACTCGCCAGACTCGCCTAGACGTTTTGAAAGCCAAAAACATAAATTTTTTAAAAAAAATTGCAATCTTTAATTTACAAATTTTTTAATTAAATGGTGTGCGCCATGAAGGTTTGTGTGGTTTCGAAGGTCTTCATTTGGGCTTGGTGGCGGGGGCTCCGCCCCTCGACCCCGCCCTGTATCGCGACAGGGAGCGCGCCCAGGGCGCTGCCCCAAGACCCCGCAAGGGGCGCTGCCCCTCGACCCCGCTGGGGGCGCTGCCCCCAGACCCCTGCAAGGGGCGCTGCCCCTTGACCCCGCTGGGGGCGTTGCCCCTTGACCCCGCTGGGGGCGTTGCCCCCAGACCCCCGCAAGGGGCGCTGCCCCTTGACCCCACGAGGGGCGTTGCCCCCAGACCCTCGCGAGGGGCACTACCCCTCAATCTTGTTGGGGTGTTTCCCCCAAAACCTCATTAAAACTATAGGTCTAAGCATGTTATAGGCCAATGATGAATCATGATCATTAAACCTACAAAATACATATCCCCTGTTGCAAATCTTAGCATCTTTTGTAGTCAAAGCCATAATCAAGGATTATCTTGTTCCATACATTAGACATACGATATTGTATTTTGATTTTCATAACAAACTTTTAAACTATATGGCAGCAATGTAGCCTTTGGGCATTTTGATATAAGTTTATAAATTATAACTAGGAGGTTGTTTTATGATTTGTGTAACTGTATGTTAATTTTGAATGCGTATTGACTATTGACTTTGAGTATTGGCATAATGTTGAACACAAATGTTATATGTTAATGTTCTATAATGTGTATCATGCATGCCTTATTCATGTTATCTGTTAAATATTTAAAATTTCCCTATATTTTTATATAGCCGTCCACTACCGTCCCTAATTTTGGCCTCAAAAATCGGAAACTTGGGGACTCGTCCCGCCGTCCCCTGCCGTCCCCGTCCCGGAAACTTGGGGTAACCTTGACATTACCTCAAACACCAAACACCTTTATATACAAGTGCACCATAGATAACTGATTTGGTAGCATGTGTTAAATGTTTTACCATTTTTACAAATTGCATATAGTCTACGTAAGATGCAAAAGCTGGGACACTACCATTAGTTATGTGAAACCATGATGAATCATAAACTCACTTACGCAATGTTTAAAGACATAGCTAAATGATAGGTGTTGAGCCAATATTCTATTTTTTCCTCAAGCCATTGCATGTATAAAATAAAATTTAGAGGACCAAATCTTGATATCATCTCTCTTTAGTTCACTAACATGATGGTTCATGTAAGCTTACCTTGGCATAGGGCTAAGTGAAAACAGTTAGCAATGGGAAGGATAACATTGTGTAAGCTATTGCATGATACTCCAAGCAAGATGGTTGAATAAACTGTTAAGTTTTTGCTGGTGAAGGTAAATGTGATCCAAGAGAGATATTAGATGTTTACTTGTCTATATTAAATGGTTTTTTATTTATTTTGCTTAGCTGGAGTTAATGATATCAGCTAGGACAATGTGATGAACCTAGAAATTTACTTTAGCGGCTATTACTATAATGTCAATGTTCACATTGTTACTTAGCTACATTTTGTTTTCCCCACTCTTGGCATAATGACTTGATAAATTACTTTGAATAGTGAAAGGAAAAATACCTATATGCTATGTTGTGATAAGATGTGGGATATAATGGCTAGATTGACGACATACAAGTAACCTTATATTCAACTTTCCATGGTGTTGGATAATTGTGTTTTGGGTTGGTAAAATAGTGAATGGTATGGTTATTAGTTAAATGAGAACACAGTTAGTTATCTGGGTAGAAAGGATTAATTGTAGCATCCATATATTGTGTGTATTAATGTTTATGAATTTTGGGTTATGAATAAGCCTGTTGACCATAATTATCTAGTATAATAGTGGTAAGTGCTCAAGCTTCCAATCATATCATTGATATGAAGGGTTAGGATTATGGAAGTCACTTTTGTCTGGAAAATATTGTATATGTCATTGATAGTGATTGTTGAGCATGATAGAGGTATAGGAATCTTTGAGTGCCAAATTGTGATAGGGTAACTTATAGCTGTTGGAATTTGGGAAACCTTGTGCTTTTCTTGACTCAAGGAGAACCACTTATTGATTTGAGGCTTGATTCCCTTAGGATCTATATCCTTCTAAAATGATTTAACTAGGAAATGCTTGTACTATTATTGGATAATAAATGGTGAGGACTAGCCGTGGACTTAGAAGCTAGTCCTTCAGCAGCGCAACTACAATTTGTGTACTTTATACTTATGTGATCATTGTATATTTGTGTATGTGATCAAATTTGCTTTTATTTGTGTTGTATTCAATAAAGGGTGCTTGAAACAAGTTTTAAATCTTTAAAAATCTCTAATTTTCTAAGGTTTTTTCAACTTTTTTCATTTTGCCGAGTCTGCGCCGAGTCCGAGTCCGAGGCGCCGAGTCGCCGAGTCGAGTCACCCTAGCCGAGTCCGAGCCGAGTCCGAGTCTCGTAACTATGATTTAAATGATTATTTTAATGGAGAATTAGGTCGAACTTTTCAAAGGAGAATATATTGTTCTTCCCAAGGCAAAATCGAACTATCATGTTATTATTCAATTTTGTCTACTGGCATCTGAGCTTTGGAGTTTGCAAACCCTAGGGTTTCTGGCAAACAGACGTTTCTGGAGAACGAGAACTCTTCAGAGATCAGGCATACTGAGGCTGTGAGATACCAGCTGAAGATTGCACTTGGTGATTTCATCCAGAAGTCACAGATTGAGCATAATCATTTAATCAGACAGAGATTCATCAGTGTTCAGCAGAGATATTTACCTTCCATCAGAGGCGACTTCATCCATTTCCATTCATCTGAGCTCTGGCACGAATTTCAAGAAACCGTACTTTTCATTAATTGCTGTACTTGGCCGTACCAGCAAGGCCGCACTTCTTTGTTGCTGAAGGAACGCTTTTCATCTTCAGTTTCTGGCAAGTGGGATATGGACGCAGTGATTACTGGAGACCTTTGCATTGGGATTTGAGCTCGAGATTCCTTCCATTATTTCTGGCCGTACTCTTTCCTATCTGCTGCAGCCGCCATTCAAAAAAACCAGGTTTCCTGTTAAATTTTCAAATCTTGCTTTCCTTGTTCAGATTTTCGCATTGTAATAGCTCAAATAAAGTAATATATAAGTGCGCCTATGCTTCATGAGCAAGATCTGAGTCCCTCTGTGCATTTTAGATTTATTTAGAATTTTCTTTCAATTTCATTGAAAAAATCGCAATTTTATTATTTGCCTGAAAACTTCATAAAATACCAAAAAACCAAAAAACTTCAAAAACGACACAAAAACAGTTAGGGTTTCATTCAGAGAACCACCAGGGTTCTGACACTTTCCTATGACAATGAGAACATTGTATATCTTGAATAGAGTTGTTAGAACTTGGTGTACTTGTAACATCATCTTCTTTTCCATTTCTAGGACCTTATTATTTAGTGTCACAAATGGTATGATGGGCTCTTTAAAAACTTTTCTTGCATATCCCACTATTCTTGTCATCTTAAAACCAACATCCTTCAAACAACATCCTTTGTCATTATCATCACAACTATCAAGACTTGTAGATTCAAAATCATCATTATCTTCAACATTACACTCTTTATCAAAAAAATCTTTAGCTTTATCATTTTTATCAAATGTTCATCAAATGAATAACTTAAGTCATTTGTATCACATGAGACATTACCTAATGTAGGCTTAAACCTTAGGCATTGATTTTCCTTTTGACATGTAAGCAAATGATCCAATTGATTATTTTCTTCTTTCAATTTTAATACATCATGCTTCTCTAAACTTTTTTTCTCTTCCATCCTATTTAACTTTTCTTCCATGTCTTTGATATCCCTTTTAACCTCCTCATTAAGCAACACCAATTTTTCTTGTAGTTCTTCATTTTTTAAATTAACTTTGTGCAAGTCTTGTTCAAGATTATCATTTTCACATAATAATTCATATTTATCCTTACCTAACTCTTTTATCTTTTCTATCAATTCTGAATTATACCTTTTAACTTTAATTAATTCATCTTTCAAAACATCTTTTACACACATTAAATTCACATTTTCCTTCTTTACTCCTTTTCCAAGCTTTCCCATTGAAACAAATTTGTTTAAAAAAATTATCCAAAATTTTCACTTCTCAATTTTTTTTACACTAATTTCTTTCTTTGATATGATCTCCCTCCTTATGCAACAACAACCAAGGTGCCTATTTTGTTAAGTATAACTCCCTTGATGATGAATCTTACTTTAGAGTGCTTGGCAGGTGGATCAAATGGGATTTGTGGTAGGACTGATTTCAATGGCATCTCATCTCTTGTGGTAGGTTTCCTCATCCTTTGACATATATTCACAGTTTCTAGCATATTCTTTGACATCTCTATGTGGGTTGGCCACCATAATCCAACTAATTTAACCCTTTTTTTGTTGTTTCATTGCAATTATGCCCCCCCTTTTATTCCTTCACGGGCTTCTTTCAGGATAGCTTCTCTTTCATGTTCAAACACAACCCTTCTTATTATTTCATCTCGTCCTATGTGATGTAAATTTCCTATTAATGTGTATAGTAGAGACTTTTGCACAAGTGATTCTTTAGCTTGCGGTGGGAGATCTGATGGAAGTCCATCTTTTGATAATAGTATAGCAATATCATGGAGTTCCTCTGGTATCACATTTGATCTAAACAGGTGTGCGCTAGGTAGATCTTCTGGTTGGTCTTTCGGTTCTTCCCTTGTCTCTATCCTTACTAAGTAGTTCGGTCCTTGATTGTGTTTTTTCGGTTTGACCATTATCTTAAAATCAAATTCCTGAAATAGGAGTAACCACGAACATATTCTTCCTTGTATGACAGGCCTATTGAGTAGTTATTTTAATGGATCATGGTTTGTGCAGAATGTAAGTGGTGTTGACAGGAGATAATATCTAAACTTTTGTAGTGCATAGATCATAGCTAAGGCTTCTCTCTCAATGGTGGTATAGTTCTTTTCTATCTTAGA
>VDFB02334758.1:0-38990 GCA_007258455.2 Sequoia sempervirens | reverse complement strand
TGTTAATTTCACTTGTGTTATCACAAAAGATAGAAATAGGCTCATCATACATTACTCTAATATCCTTCAATGTTTGTCTCATCCACAATACTTTTGTGCAACAAGATATTGATGTAATATACTAAGCCTCTGCAATGGATAAGGAAGTTGAATCTTGCTTCTTACTTAACCATGACACTAATATACATCCAAGAAAAAATGCACCACCACTTGTACTTTTCCTATCAACACAACCAATCCAATCTGCATCTGTGTAAGCACTTAATGTGAAATCAATATCCTTAGGATACCGTAAGCCATAATCCAGAGTTCCTTTTAAATATCTGAATATCCTCTTCACTACTACAACATGTGTCTCTTTAGGATCTTAAAATCTAGCCACAAGACAAATTGCATGCATGATATCTGTTCTAGTAATAGTTATATATAATATTCCACCAATCATAGATCTATAATTGCTCTGATCAACCTTAGGTGAATCATCATCTTTGCTCAATTTGAAACTAGTCACCATAGGAGTGTATACTGGTTTGGAGTCTTCCATTCCAAACTTATTCAACATCTCTTGAGCATACTTTAACTATGAAATAAAAATGCCTTTAACTGTTTGATTGATTTGCAGCCCAAGGAAGAAATTCATCTCCCCAAACATTGACATCTTAAAATATTTTTGCTTCTCTTCTAAAAATTTATTACACATAGCTTCATTTCCTCCAAAAGATAATGTCATCCACATACACAACCACTATCAATATTTTATCTTCCTCAATTTTGAAGTAAAGATTACTATCTATGGTGCCTTTATTGAATCCTTGTTGTATCAAATGTATGTCCAACCTTACATACCAAGGTCTAGGATCTTGCTTCAATCCATATATCAGCTTTTTCAATTTGCAAACCATATCTAGTTGATATGACAACTAAAATCCTTTTGATTGCTCCATGTATACCTCTTCTTCCAATTCACCATTTAGAAAATCAGACTTCACATCCACTTGATAAACTTTAAAGTCCCTATAAGTTGAAAATGCCAAAAACATTCTAATAGATCCCATCCTAGCCACTAGAGAAAATGTTTCCTCAAATTCTATTCCTTCTACTTGTGAGTAACCCTTATGCACAATCCTTTCTTTGTTTCTTACCACTTCTCCATTTTCATGTAGTTTGTTTCTGAATACCCACTTAGTTCCAATTATGTTCTTGTTTTCCAATCTAGGAACCGCTTTCCAAGTTTTATTTTTCTCAATCTGCATAAGTTATTCTTCCATTTCCTTCATCCAATGTTCTTTGCATGAATTACTCACTATTTTAGGTTCAAATTTAGAATTTAAATACAAATTTACCTCAGCTTCAATAGCTCTACTTCTTTTCAATACTCCTTTCATCTTGTATCCAATGATCTATTCTTTGGAATGATTATTTTGCACATACTCAGGGGTCTTAGGGGTCTTTTTTGAAGCTTCCTCCTCTCCATTTTTCACTTATTTTCGTTAGCTTCTTCTTCTTCTTCTTCTCCACAACTACTTCATTTGACACATATCCATCTACAACAATTGAATTCTACAAATTTTCATCAACCTTAACATTTTCACTTTCAAAAATATTTCTTAGCCTTTTGCTGTAACATCTATAAGCTTTGCTTTTAGTAGAATATCCAAGGAAGATACCATCATCAGACCTTGCATCAAAATTTCCTAAGTTTTCTTCATTGCTTTTGATATAACCCTTGCTTCCAAATACTATAAAGTACTTGACAGTAGGAATCCTTCCATACCACAAATCATAGGGACTCTTGTGTTGTTAGCTTTTGCTTGAAATTTTTTACATATGGAAATAGTAGTATGAATTGATTATCTCCAATATACTTTTAGTAGGTTAGCTTCTTTCATCATAGTCCTAGCAGCTTCATGAGCAATCTGGTTTTTTCTTTCAACCACTCCATTCTGTTGAGGAGTTCTAGAGGCAGAAAAGTGCCTCTTTATTCCATGAAATAGAGAAAACATGTTAATCTCATTGGAGGTGAATTCTCCACCTTTGTCAAACCTCAAACATTTTATTTTCATATCCATTTCATTTTCAACCATAGCTTTAAATACTTCAAGAATCTATCTAGTGCATTAAATTTCTCTCTAAGAAAATTAACCCATGTCATTCTAGAGTAATCATCAATCAAAAGAATGAAATAACTATCACCTTGAAGACTTCTCACCCTTGTAGGACCATAAATATTTGTATGTACTAATTCCAGTAGTCTGATAGCATATTGTTCCTTTCCCTCAAAACTACTCCTTATTTAATTTTCAAATTGACAATTTTTGCAAACATTATTGATAGGATTTGTAATTCTTGGTAGGTATCTCACTACATGAACTAAATTTATTCTAACCAAATTATCAAAATTCATGTGACACATCCTCTAGTTCCTTAACCAACTATCATTAATCTGAGTCATAAATTAGTTACCATCAACACCCTTGAGTTGATATATGTTTCCATCTTTCCTCTTACCAACAATAATCACAGTTCTAGGCCCTTTTCTGATCTCACACCTTTCATCATTACACATAAGATTATATCCTTTGCTACACATTTTTCCAAAACTCAAAATACTATATCTTAAACCTTTAACATAGTAAAAATATTAGTATTATGCTTTCCATCAAAACTAATGAACCTATTCCACAAATATTAGCTCCTAAGTCATCTTCAAATTTAAATAGTAGTTATTATCCTATTTAACATGAAAAGTATACACTAAGGTACTTTCTACCTTATCCTTCTTCTCTAGAACACTTTCCTTCATTTTCATCAGCATCTCCAAAATTAGATTTAGCATAAAAAATATCAACATCTTCTCTAACATAGTAACTTATTTTAATCATCTTTCCTTTGTTTTCCTTACTTTTATTGTTCACGACTCTATTTAGACATCTTGAAGCATAATGAACTATATTTCCACAGCTAAAAAAATTTGAAAGGTAAATTGCCTTTGTACTTACCAATTCCCTTTTTCATCCTTCCTACAAAGTTAGCTTCCACATCATCAAGATCTTCTCCATCTAAATCTTCAATCTTTTCTGATTTTCTAGACTTGAAAGTAGTCTCCACTTTTGTACCATTTCTCAAGCTAGGTTTTCTCATTTCAAATGAAGTTAGTGTACTAATCAACTAATCTCTAGAATAGGTATTAAAATTTGCAACTTCCTCAATAGTAGATACCTTTTCACTATAATAATCAAGAAGAGATCTGATAACTTTCTTTACCACCCTAGGTTCTTTGAATTGTGCACCAAGACCTCTCAATACACATACCAACTCATGAACTCTCTACATGTAGGTTGTAATTGTTTCATCTTTAGAGATTCACACAGTTTAAAATTGTGTCTTCAGGTTCTGCAACTTTTATTGTTTGACCTTATCATCTCCTTCATAAATTCTCTCAAGCTTATCCCAAACTTCTTTAGCCATCTTAAGATTCATAACTTTAACCAATTCAAAATTTGAAAGACTATTCACAAGAATAAATCTTTCCTTAGCATTTACCTTATGTGCCTTGATCTAATCACTTGTGCTCAGAGCATTTTTAGGTGCAATATATTGATTCTTTATTTCCTTTTCAATTTCATATCCATGAGATGCCAGATATCCTTCCATCTTTGTCTTCTAGAATGCATAGTCTGTGCCATCAAATCTAGGACAATCCAATTTGTTTTCCATCTCGTATCTACCTCAAGAGGATAATCTCTTCTCCAAGGAACCTTGCTCTGATACCAATTGTTGAATGAATAATACAGATGAGAGGGGGAGGGGTGAATCATTTGTAGCAAATTAAAACATCAAAACCCTCAATAGTAATCAGATCCACAAGCATTCATTAAACCCTTGTTCTATTAAAGTGATTAATCATGAAAGATAGATAAAAAAACTGAAATAACAACACCATACATAAGAGAAAACCATATTTATGTGGAAAACCCAATGAGGGAAAAACCATAGTGAGGATTAGCTCACAATATAAGTAATTGCAAAACCAATACAAGGGCTCACTACCAAAATAGGAAACACTATCCAAAAAGGATCACAACCAAGGCTCACTACCACAAAAAGGAAAAAAGAAGATAGAAGAGAAATGATACACAAAGAACAACTTCTAAATGCAACAAGGAATACACCACAAATGCTCCAACACTTTTGCAGCCTTGTTTGAAAGATTGTAGACACCTTTAGCTCATTGCCTTCAGAAGTCCAACACTTTGATTTTTTCACTCCTGTGCTTAAATTTACATATATACTTCTTTAATTCACATCAAATTTATTAGTCACATCTATCTCACATCTATATTTCCTCTCTCTTGCATCTTACAATAGCACCACTCTTATTTATATCATCCTCAACCTTGAAAACCTTCTCCATGGTCAACAACTATCCATTACAATTCAAATTTCAAATTAGGTCGGCACCCAAACATTCCTGTTGTGCATAAGAATGAAGGAATCCCATATAAATCATTAGTTAGGACCCAAATTAATCCTAACACACCTCAATATGATTTTGCATGTAGTGTTAAAACTAGGTCGGCCAATTTTTGTGCTAAATACTATAAAACTATTAAGTACACACTTCCTTAAATTAATCTAAAACTTCCAAAAAATAAAATTCACTTGAACATGATCTGGAACAATCCAAAAACCACCTAAGATTCAAAAAATATTTCATCCAAATTTGCATCATAGAAATACTTAAACCTAGAACATTTGGTTAACCTTATATACACACTAACACATGAAACACATACTGTACTACACTAAATCAAGTGAAACCTTGAATTCTAAAAGATACTAACACTATAAGAAAATTCTTAGATCTGCACAACCTAAAGCCAAATTGCAAAGAAATGTAGAGAAATTACATTTCTTCCAAACCACAACAAATATCACTAAAAACCTAGTTCACACACTAGTGGATATATCTCACTCTGCTCTAGAAATACAAATTCTAAATATAGCAACTACTTAAAAACTTGAACAACATATCAGATCAGCAAGGAATAGAATCAACATAGAAGAAACATGAAGGACATCCCAGAGCACATTTTGAACACTTGTACAACACTATTTTCTCTATTTATCAAATTTTCTCAAAATAACTTGGAAACCAAGTACTAGAGACACCATCTTAGCACATTTCTTCATTCCAACACACACTACAATACAAATATAACTCCATGTGCTCACAACACTTCCTCAATATCTCAAATATACATGCACAACCTGCAACAAACTATTTCCCTCTTTTTCACAATTTTCTCAATATACTGAACATCTTCATCATGCAAAAATATTCCTCAACACATATTTGACATCAATGACAACACCAACCTATTGACATCAATGACAACACCAACCTATCAATAGCCTACTATTTATAGTGCAAGTTTCATAAAGTAAATCATTTTTAAGGATGTTCTACTATTCTATAACAACATGTGGCATCTTCGTTTGTGAGCTTAGGTATCTATGATGGAGAATTTCTCATGGTTTGATGATACCTTTCTAGTTGGTGGTATATGTTGCAAGTATGAGCAAGTGTGGTGGTGTTGTCATTAATTTTGTCATTGATGTCAACATAGTTCAGTATGTTACATGTATAGCTGAGATGTTGTTGAGATGTTGTGAGTACATGGAGCTATCCTTATGGAGTAGTAGATGTGTTGGTTTGATATGTTTCCAAGTGCTTTTGAGAAAATTAATAAAGAAGAGAAATCAGAGTGATGGAAATGTTCAGAATGTGCTCTGGTATGTGCTCCACATTTCTCCTATGTTGATTCTATGCTTGTGCAGATCTAAAGGTTTGATTATGGTGATTTAGTGGTGATATGTCCTAAGTTTTAGCTTTTGGTTTGATGGTACATAAAAGTTATGTTCACTGGTATGTGAACTATTTTGGCAGAGTTGGTCTTCTATGGACTGGTTGAAATATCGTTTCTCTGCAATCATCCTCTGTTTTGTCTCAGATCTTGCTGATCTAGAATATATCTTGTGAAGGTCTTTTCTATCCTCTGGAAAAGAGGTTTGAAGATTCGTGATCTGGAAGTCATGTTTCAATATTTCAGTGTTATACAGTCTGGATGGACTAGTGAATGGTGTTCAATGGTTGAAGTTTTTAGTTTCATTGTGGATATATTTGGAATATTCTGAGGTGTATTCTCATGCATAAGGAAGCGTTTCATGGCATTTGTGTGTCATCTTCTTGTTGGGAAGCATTTACATCAATGCTCATTTTTTTTTTCATTAAGTTTGGCTGACCTGGTGTTTACAATTCATTCGAAGAATAAAATTTAATTAAGGAAGCATGCGGTTGTTTCAAGATATTATTTTTGATCTTGAATTTTTTTTTATTGGTCCACTCTTATTCCTTTCCACTGTAGGAATTTTGAGTTTCCAGCCTATTTTAAATTTATGAAATGAGGTTTTCGTGGCCAACCTTGGAGAAAGTTTCTAAGGTTGAGGATGGTATAAAATCAAGTCAAGTTTTGAATAATTGTATGAAAATGTGATGCAAAGTGATAAAAGTGAGCCACAAATCATAAGAGCAGAAGTGTGTAGGTGTGAGTGAGTTGTGAGAGCAGTTCTTCATTGTGTTGAAGGTAGTGAGATAAAGGTTTTTGTAATCCTGCGAATGTGTTAATTATTGTGGTGGATCTTTTTGTTCTCTTTTATATCTATAAGCAGTGACCCTCCTTGTTGGACAATGATTCCCTTTTGTGGATAGTGAGTCCCTTTTGTAGGTAGTGAGCCCTTGGTAGTGAGCCTTTGTTTTATAATCTTTATATTGTGAGTTAACCCTCACCATGGTTTTTCCCTCATTGGGTTTTCCACGTAAAAATATGGTGTTCATTGTGTTGATTTACTTTCTGTTATTTGTGTTTCATGCTCTTACTTAATAAAAAAATAGTGTGGTTGTAGAATTAATAATTATTGAAGTTTTAAGTTTGAATTTTGTGACAACTAATTCACCCCCCTCTCAGTTGTCCTACGCCTGTTTAAAAATTGGTAGTAGAGCTTAACCGCTTAAGGAGGATCCAATGGCACATAAGTTGGTGATCCCTATGTTCGATGGAATTGACTACAATGACTGGAATGGACAGATGAAAGGATACATTATCTCTCTCTCTCTTAGTTTTAAGACTTGGAAGGCTATTGAGACAAAGTATACATACCCATCTGGTTGTCTTACTACTATAAATGAGATCTTTTCTTATGAAGAAAATGAGAAGTCGAAGTATGCTATTTGCAGCAGATTATCTAAAAATGAGCGAGCTAAAGTTCTTTCTTTGGATACTACATATGAGGTCTAGAAGAAGCTAGAAGACATGTATGAAGGAAATGAAAGAGTGAAATTGACAAAGAAGCTGGTAGAAAAAGTGTAGATTTTTTAATCTGAAGATGGAAGAAGGTGAAGAATTTACAAGTTTCTTTCAGAGGGTTGAACTGACTGCAAATGAAGTTAGAAATCAAGGAGGAAAACTATCAGATGAAGACATAATTGAGAAGATCTTGATCACCCTATTGGACTACTACAGTGATAATATCTCAGTGATTGAAGAATTGTATGATCCTAAGAAGTATACTCTAGAACAATTGTTTGGAACCTAGAAAGCATTTGAGTTGAGAAAGTTCCAGAAAGAAGACAAGATGGAAGAAAAGATAGAAATGACATTCAAGGCAATGAAGATTGAAGAGGAACCGTATAGTGATGGTGTTGATGAGTTGGAAGCAAAATTCACTAGGAAGTTGAAGAAAGGAATTGGAAGGTATAAAGGTATGTTTCCCTTTAAATGCTTTAGTTGTGTTAATATTGTTCATTATGCTTCAAGATTTCCAAATAGAGTTGTGCATAAGAAGAAAAAGAATTATAAGGATAAGGATAGGAAGGATAAGAAATATAAGAAGTAGTACTATGTTAAAGAAGAAGTAGGAACTTCTGATGATGAATCTGAGAATGAGGATGATGATAGTGAATGCTTATTCTTAGCTTTGGAAAGTAAATCTATATCCACTAACCCTAGAAAATGTGTAAGCAAGAAGGCTCTAGAGAATAAGAGAAATAGGATGGAAGGTACTTTGGTTACCGCTTTTCATGCAAGACAGGATGAAGATTACTAGGTAATTGATAGTGGATGTTCTAATCACATGACCAGAGATAAGAGTAAGTTCACTAAACTTGAGAAATATGATGGTGGTTTAGTTATGTTTGGTGATGATTCAGGAGCTAAGATCTATGGAAAAGGTTCAATTAGTTTTGATGGAGTGCACAGTACTAATGATCCATATTATGTAAAGGGTTTGAGGCATAACCTTCTAAGTGTTGGTAAAATGTGTAGCAATGGTTTTAAACTTGTGTTTAGAACAATACCTATGAAATTAGAAAAGGATCTAGAAATGAAGATATGATTGTTGCTGGAAGAACTCATGGAAGCATCTACTAGCTGAAGGGAGTTAATGGCCATTGCCTTGTATCTCAAATCAGTGAAAGTTGGTTATGGCACCTGTTATGCCTTGCATAACCACCCCATTTTGTTTTTGGTCAAAATGGGTCCCCCTTGTGTTTGTTTGTCTTTGGTGTTCTTGCTTGCATCTTAGGAGTTGTTATTTTTCTTCCTAAGTCCTTGTTCCTTTTGTTTTTGTGGGTTCAGAATGTGGGCCGAAACTGGACATAGAACTTTTTCCAAGTTCCTAGTCTAGTTTTTGTTCTGGTCCCGAGCCCGTCTCTTGTCTTGTCATTTTCTTTGTTGTCTTGTTTATCTTGTGCTCTTGGGTTTGTTTTCTCCCTTTGGTTTCTTTTGTTTTCTTCCTCTTTGTGTTCTTTTCCTTTTTGTGGAAGCGGAACTAGAACAAAAACTGGACCCAGAACTTTGTAACAGTTCCGAGTCTGAGTTTCATTCCGATCTTGGTCTCATATTTTTTCTTTTGTTTGGTCTTGTTTTATGTTTTTTTTTGGGATCACCTTTGCCTCGGTCCCACTTCCCTTTCTTCTTTGGTTTCCCTCTGTTGTTTTTCTTTCTCTTTGTCAAGAGCAAATCAGAATCAGATCTGAACCTGGAACTTTTCCAAGTTCCAAATCTAGATTCAGTTTTGATCTTGTCCTCGTTCCTTTGTTGCATTTTTCCCTATCATGGGACCGGATCTAGATCTGAAATAAAATATGGAACTTTCACCAAGTTCCCTCTCCTATCTTGACTCCGCTTTCACTCCCCTTTTACCTCTAACATACATGTTGGTTGTGTACTCACTTTCACTTTGAATTTTCCCTAGACCAACTGCATTAAATGCATTAATTACAACCTTCTCACATGCGTGAAGTGGTTTTTAAAACCTTAATCAAGGTTATTTGGCTCATTACACTTACTCAAATAATTTTAATGAGCAAAGAGTCGAGAGAACTCAAAGAGGAGCATGTTTTGGCTACGAGTAGGCATTCGTGAGTTGATCCCTATTGATTTCAACCTTTTCTAATTTCATTTTGAGGTACGTGGTTTCTCTTGTTTTGTTTCCCATTTGTTTTGTTTGCCCATCATTCTTCGCACATTCATGGGACTTATTCTATGAATATTTGCTTGTTTATTTTCTTCATGTTGGTGTTTTTATTTGTCATTCTTTGTTTTCTTTTAGTTTTTTATTTGTCCTTTTGTGTTTCTTGTTGTTTTTTTGTTTGTCGCCTGTCATTTTTTCCATTTTTGGTGACATTTTCATTTCACCATGCCCTAGTTTTGATTAGGGCTTTCCTTTTTGATGGGTTTTGGTCCCTTACAGTTGTTTTAAATCCTTTCTTACACCCCTATGATCTCATTTTGTCGATCTTATGGGTTTTTGTCATAGGGTTTTTGATTCCCTAGCTTTAATGTAAGTTGACCTAACCATACTGATTAGGGTTTTGCATTTTGGGCCCTTTTTGCATAGTTTCCCTGGCTCGCTCGATTTGGTCCCATTTGTTTGGGCAGAGTTAAGATTGATTTATGCCTTCCCGCGTCCTTTAACCCATGTCCAAACTAGTATCAAAATGTGGGGAGAATTTGTTTAACTCTGGTTAAGCAATTCCAGAATTGGATTCAGAAAAGGAACTCATCCATTAAAATTTTGCATGGGGGTTCAGTTCTAAAAATGAGTCAGCCTTCGGTGTATTATGATCCCTATTTCGATCCTATCAACTTAGTGGGGTCGGGTCATCGAACGTTATAGGGTATTGAATTTTTTTTCAATTTATGATCTACTCCTGGTCTCGGTTTTGATTAATGTTATTTGTTTCACTTTTTTGGTTCCTGATTTTCTCTCGTTCTCACTCTGAACAGGTTTAAAATTTCACCAAGGATGGAGGGTTACCTAGGAAAGAATAGAGAAATGTGAAAGGATAGCATTTTTAATGATGTTTTTTTATACCTTTTTTTGGTCTAATCCAAGCTTGTCTTGTAGGAATAAACAATGTCAGGAGCATCAGAGGAAGTTTCACAAAGAGAAGGGAAAGTTACAGAAAGCTCAAAGGGAGAAAATCCAAAGAAGATCAAGGTGGATTAATTTCCCTACACCTTGAGATACAAACACTAAGATGCTACTCTTACATATAGTAAGCTAGATTTAGAATGGGTAGACATGAAAGATACTAATCTAGGCCCATTTAACTATGAAGAGCTACTTGTGGAAACTTTCTATGAAGGTGTGAGTGAAAGGACTGAAAGAATAGCCCAATCTAGGCTAGCACATGTTACACTCTTCCCCCTATTAGCCTAATGCCTAGAACTTATAATCACAATAGTAGGGGCTTACAACCCCTTATCAAGACAATGTATGGATCTCTAGGGGAATATGATCATTGATTTATCCCCTTAGATGATGAGGTTCATGTTTAGTTCACCTACCCCAAAGAATCCCAAGCAATTGACTGAGGCAGAGGCATTGGAGATTTTCAATAGGGGAAAGGAAGCTAATAAGTCCCACATGAATAAGAAGTGGTTGAGAACGGAGAAGAAGTATCTAACCAAGGTTCTTGAGCAACCCAAGAGGGGAGACTTCAAGGAGATAGATGATCTAATCATGATGCTTTCTAGGCTATTTGGAAAGAAGGACTCAACATATTTCAAGGAATGGATGTTTCTATTCATTCAAACCATTTTAGATGGTATGAAACAATTTAATTGGGGTGTGATTCTATCAGACAACTTGCACAACCAAGTGCTCAAAGTGGGGAAGACCAAAACCTTCTTCATGACTTCTTATGTCATATATTCAACTACAAGGAGGGGAATATTCCCTAGATTAAATGTAGTGGGCACATTAGGAGAGGATCCTGGGAAAAATAAGGCATGGGACAATTATGATCAACTGACCTTGCAAACCTCAGAGCTGCATTACAGAAGGGTCAATAATGCATTCCTCTCTATCATCATCAATCAGTTGATAGGAGATGTTGGGTACAGAATGAGCATAGAGGCTATGGATTTCATTTCTGAATGGAGACATTGGTATATCCAGTACCCCAAACTCTCTTATTTTAGGTTAGAAAGCTTTGATGGACATCCTCATAAATAGCCAAGGTGTTGTAGTGATAGGATTCTACTTATGGAGTTCATTTATCAAGCTATGGGGGTTAATACTAAATTTGCAAATAAACAAAAGCCTGGATGCCACAAACTCCCCATGAATTTGGGAGAATACTATTGTGTTCACAATTTGGCTACAAAAGTAGTATGTGAAGAGTTAAGATATATAAACTTGGGATTGTATACAGCAAGGAAACATTTTGATCCAAAGCACAAGATGAATGGCTTGAATCCTACCATTTTTGACAAGCATTTTAACTTGTTGGAGGATTTTTGGATTGATATGAAAGATGACTATGATGTGTGGAAGAGAAACTATGAAATGCTTACCATCCCATAGATGATTGAATACGGGGTGAAGGGAGATATTCTTGATACACTATCAGATGATGGTGTAGTTTTGGACCCCAGGTATGAAGCTGAGAATATAGGTACTAAAAGCTTGGACCCAATAAATTGGGATGAGGAAGAATTCATTGATTTCAAAAAAATTGTTGGGATAGTGATGGATAGAAGCATCCAATGGGTGGTCATGAGGAAAAAGGAGTTGGAAGCTCAATCCTCAAATAAGAGGAAAGCAACAGGTACCCAAGGATATAGAAGAACAAAGAGGAGGACGGATCCTAAAGAACAATTAGAGTACTTTCCTCCTAGCTCTAGAGGAGATGCTGATCTAGGAATTCCCACTCAAGAAACTAATGAAACACAAGGAGTAGAAGCCACAAAAACTAGAGAAGGAGATTCATCTCAACCTTCCCTCCCAAAGGAGTCTACTAGGGAAGTTCCTGCATGTAGCCTTCATGAGCAGGCTGAGAAAGATAAACGAAAAGAGGTTGAGATTCATGAAATTGACACTGATTCAAAGGCTACACAATCAGACCATGAGTCTCTTGTGACCACAACTATGGAAGATATTCATGATGTTGGAACTGAGCATTTTTTAACTATAGAAGACTAGTGGAAATTGTTCAAAGATGCAAAGAAGGAGGCTAATGACAAAGCACAAGTTGAGGCACTTGCAAAGCAACAAGAGGTTGAAGCCATAGCAAAGACTGAAGAGATTGCAAGGCAACATAAGGAAAAGGAAGACCTCCTATAGCAACAAAAAGAAAGTGAATTGAAAGCCAATGTAGAGAGGGAGAAGATGGCCCTCTTGCAAAAGATCATGATCTTGAAGAGGAAAAGGCCTGGCAGAGGAAAGAAAAAGAAGACCTTGAGTCCAAGGCCAAGGATGAAAAGGAGGCCCAAAGAAAGAAGGATGAAAAAGAGCTCTTGATAAAGAAATTAGAGGCAGAAGAACAAGCCAAACATGAGCAAGAAGCTGCCAAAATGTGGGAAAAAGTTAAAAATTTGGAGAAACAAAGAGATGATATGTTGGAGCAGAGGAGATTGGAGGAGAAAAGAGAGAAAGCTAAAGCTAATAGGCTTGCAAAGGAAATGGCAGAAAAGGAGCATCAAGAGGTTGATTCCCAACATAAGGTAACAATTCTACAACCTCTCTCCTCTACCACTTCTTCCTCACAACAAGTGGTTACTCCTCTTGCTACCCCAACATGGTTGAAGATTAACTTGGAGAAGAAATAGATGATCCAACCCCAACTCCTAAACTGGGATGATATGATAAAAGAGATTGAGAAAGAGAGGCCAAAGAAAATGGATCAAGTCCTTCACTCCACCAAACTGATAGATGTTGGAGAGATTATGGTTGAATGTGCCATTCCTATGGTGGACAAGGATAGATCAGAGATGTAGTTGAGTGATTATCAGTTGGGTACTGTAAACTTGGGAAGGCCTAGAAGGAACCAACAAATGGACTTAATTGATATTATATCATCCTCCACCAAGTCTAGGATGATAAAGGATAAACAAAGGAAAGATGATCTCAAATCTCAATTAGATAAATTGCATAGGTTCTTAAAGGACCTATCCTCTCCTATTTCTATAAAATTTGCTGCTCCACAAACACCAATTTTTTTAAGTAAGAAAGAATTTGATCACCTTGTTGAGATGAGAAGCAAGGTAAAGATGTTGGATAGATGGATTGATAGGTAGAACCAAGAGGTGGAGGAACTACTTTGTGAAGCCCACAAGGTTCATAAAGAAGCATTAGAATCATCCAATGATATGACTACATATGTTGAAGTCCTTTGGAAGCAAGAAGAAGAATAAAGAGAGCATGTGAGGAAATTGAAAGAAATTACCAAACTGCCTCAACAAACAATCTTGGAACAATCTATCCTTGAAGAAGGTAATGAAGATTTCATTGATAAAACTATTAAAATTATTAGATTCAAGAATTCATTTATTTTTTCCCATAGAAATAAGGTACAACAGGCTAGCAAGGATTTGATAGACCAAATGTGGAGTTGGAAGAAATCATACCTATGATGGTGAATGTAGATGTCGCTATCAAATATGGTTTCCCTCTTGATGAGTTAAGGAAAAAATGGGATAATAGATTTCAAGAGGTAATGCAGAAGGGAGATGATGGTGATGAATTATTAATTGACAGGTTTGTTGGAACTGTAAAAATCTAATGATTTTACATGTTTTTCATCCCCTTGAGTTTCCAAAATAATTATCATCATATGCACAGGGCCCTCCATCATGGCATTTTTCTTGCATTTTTCCCATATAGCCCCATAAAATCCATCGAGTCTTGCATTTTTCACGTTGTGGTCCATATCGGCATATGTCTATCCAAGTCTCCCCGACCTGTGATGCTTTTGTGTTAACATATGTTTGTTGCAGGTGATCGGCATGACTTCTTCATTATTACAGTGATCGGCATTCACCTATAGGATTCTATCAGCATGACATTCACGTGGTCTCGACGACCATGGAGGAACCTATCGGTGGGAGTTTGTTCTTTGGTATATTGTCTCACTAAGTGCCTTATGTCTCATCGACCGGTATATGGGGATGCATCGGTGAGAGTTTTTCCTTCAATGAAGCGTCTTGGCGAACTCACCTAGTGTTTTCGACTGGTGGCGGATGCATATACATATCAGCAAAAGATTTTCTTCATGGTAACATCTTGGTGAGTGCCCTTCGGTCTCACCAATATTATACAAGAGGCTCATCAATGAGAGACTTTTTCTTCAGAGTAAGTCATAACGATTTCACATTGTCTCACCGATCGGTGGTGAAAAGATGCACGTATCAGTAAGAGTTAAAGCTTTCGACATGTGGTCTTGGTGAGTTTGGATTGTCTTACCGACTGACAACATAAGGACATGCATCTCGGTATGACTAATGGGCATCAATGTAACATCTTGGCGATCCCGTCCGATCTTTCCGATTTGTTTTCTCACGCCGAGATGCAGATTGCATCTGCGTGAAAATGTTTTTGTTCAGCGAAATAAATGTATCATGGGGTGCTTTCGATAAGACATAGGATAATCTACGAAGCCTCTTCCCAACTCGGTGTTGTCTTGGCGATCTAAAAATGAGCTTGGGGTGTTTCGTTATGACATGGTCTAATCTGCATAGGGTCTCCCTGATGTCGGTACATTATAGCAACTCACATAAGATAGAAGGATACATCAGTGAGAGGACTATTATGTCACAGCGATACATGTGAAACAGAGGGAACTCTTGGGGAAACATAAAGTGATCTACATGATATCTCCCTGACTCGGATAAGTCATGGGGAAAGTGATTGAATTTCCTTCGGCATGACTGCGATTTGTCTCGGTGACTGTTCCAGTGTCGATTAATAAAATTCAAATACTGTGGCCAACATGTGGATGTTCAATTACCGTTGCAGGCTGACATGAAAGGAGCCTGAATTATGCGGTTGGCCGATAGGGGATCTCAATATGATTTTTTTTTCTGATGCTGGTGTATAAATAGGCATTTTTTGTAATTGTAAGATGATCAGCTATTAGATATTCGATACACAACAAGTAGATACAGTAGAATAAACTTCTCAGATCAAAGACTATTGACGCATGTTTTCAAAATGGAGGTATTTATGAAAATCAATTGATGTTGTTGCATTTCCGGTATCAATTATCTGTTGAATTTAATGAAAGTATTGCTAAGCTATCTCCAAGATGGATTCTTTCTGATTGTTTAAATTGATATGACATGTTTATATTCAATTCATTAGTGCAAATTTGTTGTTTCTGTGTGGTTAATTGATTGGTTCTTTCAAGAAAAGATTAAATCCTTTTAATTGATCATAGTAATCAGAGAGATTCATTTGGATTGTTAAAGTAGAGCTTAGTAGTTATAGTATTGCATGTTTATACAAGTTGTAAACAAAATGTATGCCAGATATTTTGAGTTCTCTCCAGAGAGTGTTGCTCATCTTGATTTTGTTTGACTTTTGTTTGACTCTGCATACCCAATAAGGAATTAGTCTCTGCAATTTCATCATTAAGATTATTTTATTCTCTTTATATCTGTTAATTGAGCATTTTAGGATTTAGATTAAGAAGATTTCTATTGCGCTTGAATTCATTTGTTCACTTGCATCTGCCATTGTGGAAAAATCATTGCAAGAAGGATAACCATAAGTCAAGTCTACTCCATTCAGAAAGGTATACCTGCCTAGGTATAGCAGCACCTGAAGAGTAGAAGGTTGAGTTCTCTTGACCTTGTCTGTTACCCTAAAGCATATCAAGAGATTGGCAGCCTCTTGAGACATTCCGCCTGTGTTTTTGAGAGCTAACAAATTAGCGAATCTGTTGGGGATAAATTTAGAATCAAGGAATTAATCATAGAGTCAAGAACTTTATACAGACTCCGCTGGGAATAAGAAACATCAAGTTTTTTCTCATTTTTGACAAAAGTGAGTGGCGACTGACAAAAATTTTGCAGCTATTCAAACATGAATGGAAGAAGATCTCAATACAGGGGAGGTCATATTGGAGCTCCTACTGGTAGCAGTAAGTGGACACACAAAGATGACAAGGTTGATAAGGGAAAAGGGATAAGTGAGGATATGTGCCTAACAGATAAAGACAAAGTATCAAGAGCACATTGTGAAACATATGATTGCTATGATACGTGGAGAAACAATTTGAGTGCAGAGCCTTGTACTCCAGAAGATCAAAGAAATCCTTTCTCTTTTCTTGATCCTCAGAAATAGGCTAAGTTTAGAGCTGAACTGGAGGTTGAATGAATCAGAATTCAGCATGAATATGATCAGAAGATGGAAGGTAACCAAAATGACTTTATTGATCATGAGCTTCCTGAGGAAGTAAAAGTACAGTTTGAATCACAGAGGAAGGAGATAGAAGAACTAAGGCTTGCATTGCTGAAAGCCCAAATTACTTCTCGAACAACTGATTGCCCCCCAAAGTATGTACCACCTCATAAGTAGGGTAATCATAGTGCAGGGCCTTCTGATCCACTTGTGTCTCCTTACCATCAAACAGAAAGTCACTATAATCAGCCAAATCATCCACCTTATATTCCCACACAGCATACCAATATGCAACCACCTCATGGTCAGCCTTTTGTCCCACAACATAATGCACAATATAACAATCCTATGAACAAATATCAGTACCCGCCTTTCTGTCCCCCTCACCAATATACAACAATGATCAGACAGTTTGATTTGACAGGGTTTCATCTATACCCTTACCCTATGGATGAAAGCTAGAGAAGTCTGGTACCTAAGTTTACAGGGAGTAATGCAATTACTACTGAAGAACATTTAAGGAATTTCAATGTGTTCATCTAAGACATAGGTGTACCATATGAAGATTTACATATGAGGTTGTTTATGATGTCACTTCTTGAAGATGCTAGGAATTGGTTCAACAGCTTGCCAACACTCTCAATTAATTCTCTCCAAATATTCCAAAACAGATTCCTAGAGCAATATGAGAATCTAAATGCACCAGATGCAACTCTTCATGAATTGATGCGAATCTAGAAAAATTAGAATGATTCAGTTTATGATTTCAACCAAAGATTCAACATGTTGCAGACTAAAGTACCTCCTGGATCAAGGTTTCTAGATTTTGTAGCATTAAGTGTTTATTTAAATGCATTTGATCCTAAAACAGGGTATGAACTAAGAAATAGGGTCCCAAGAGATCTGGCTGAAGCTCAAAAGATAGCACTGATAATTGAAAATAACAGGAAGACTACAGGTATAATCAATAAAAGAGATAACCCTAGGGCTCCTCAACAAAGCAACAATTATCAGTACAGACAGTAAAGCACATACAAAAATGAAAGGCCGAGGTTGCATGACATGCCATATAATACAAATTGGAAGGATGGAAAACCTATAATAGTTAGGCCAAGAAACAAAGAGACTCTTGATCCATTGAGCAAGAAGGGAACCTATATGGTGAGTAACAATTACTTTTGTGAAGCTTGTGATAAGCCACATTCCCTAGACTATTGTGTTGTATCTCAAAGGATGTAAGAGGAGGTAATGTTGATGGAAAATAATGGAGAAGATCACAAAGTGTATTTGACTTCAAACACTTTTCACCATGTGGAAGAGAGGTACTCATCTTCATAGGATGAAGGTTATGAGTATGACATTTCAAATTAGAGATACAATGTCCATATGGTTGAACAACAGGTTCTTTCTGATTCTGAAGAAGATTATAGAATGACACATTCGGTTGAGGTGCCTACTCAATGCAGTATGAGGAGACTCACCAAAGATGAAATAGAGAGACTAACTATTACTGGAGTTGAGGAAGCAAAGAGTAAATACTGGTTGAGAAATAGAATAGTAAATGAGAAGGACGGTGTCCCTAGGGGAATCTTTATGAAGGATCAGAAGGCAACACAAGGAATTGTGAAGAAATCAGAAAATAAACAGCATGATAAAAGTGAACAGAAGCCTGTCCAAAAAGAGGAAGCGAAGGAATTACACAAAGAGATACAAAAGCCTGATCAGCCTAGTAAAAAAGAGAAGGAAGAAAATAAAAGAGAAACGCCAGAACATAAGAAGATTGTTAATGTGGAGGGCTCTTCTTTTGACTTCACTCAGGCGTTATCCCAGGTAAAAATGTCTATTCCACTACTGAAATGATGAAAATTAAGGAGTATAGAGATAGTGTTGTTCAATTGATAACAAATGGAATTGAAAAACATGTGAATTCTAAAAATAAAGTAGCTATTAAAGCAGTCAATAGGCAAGAGAAAGTAAATATCCTAGAGGTCTATTTGAGTGATGTGTTAGCAACTCCCCCACAAGTGGATCCTTTTTTCACTACATTACTCATAAATAACAAACTACTGAGAAATTGCATGATAGACTCTGGTGTTGCTATAAATATCATGCCAGCAGGAGTTATGAAGCAACTTGGCATGTGGGTTGATACATGTGAAGGGAAATGCTATGCAATGGATAACCGACCTATACCTGTGGTAGGAATTATGAGAGGTGTTGAAGTCAAACTAGCTACTTATCCACAGGTGGCATATAATATAGATATAATAGTGATTGATACTCCTCCTTAGTTTGGGATTCTTCTATCAAGACAATGGACAACAGCAGTTGGAGGAAACGTCTAATTTGATTTATCTTATGCTACTATTCCAGTGAATGGTCAAGAAGTGAAATTGTATAGGGAGCCAAGAATGAACCAGCTTGTTGATTGTGTACCACAAGATCATATCAATTGTTTTTGTGATGTTGATCTTGGAAGTTTTAAGATTGAATCAGCCCAGCCAGAATTAACCAATAGTGATCCAATTGAAAAACATGTGGCACAAACCTGCAATGAAGTGTGGAAGATGTATTTTGATGGAGCATGCAACCAAGAAGGTAATGGCACTGGCATTGTATTTGTTTCACCTGAAGGTTTTACATTTAAATATTATTTCCTGTTGGCATTTGAATGTACAAATAATGTGGCAGAATATGAAGCTTTACTGATAGGTCTGAACATAGCTATGAACCATAAGATCAAGTTGCTATCTGTTCTGGGCAATTCTGAGTTGGTTGTTTCACAAATCAAGTCAAAATATGCAGTAAAACACAAAATATTGAAATAGTATAGGAATTTTGTATGGGACACAATTGAGTTGTTTGATGCTTTCTTGATTGAGTGGATTGACAGATCAAATAACATAATGGCTGATTTTTTAGCAAATGTGGAGCTGAAAAGAGATGATATCATATTGGCTGGGGTGTCACAGATTGAGTTCAAGACAAGGCATGTTGTTCCTGATAACATTTATAGTTGGCAAGTCTTCAATGATGATATTGACCTTTTGAAATTCCTCAATTGTATAGATCAATATGAAGCCCAGGAAATTGACTTCAATGCTTTTTTTGAGGAAGTGGATGGGAAGCAAACAGTGTTTGGCAAGGAGATCTTACAGCTCAAAACAAATAAGCTTCCTAAGGGCTTGGTGGCGTTGGAGAGGCTGTATGATGGAAATGATCGATCCCTCATGAAGCAAACACTAGTCAGAAGAGAAGATATTGAAGAAGTTAACTTGGGAACTGAGATAGCACCAAGAAAGGTGTACATAGGAAAGAAGATAAGCCCTACAATTAGAAGAATGCTGATGGAGTTGCTGAGAAAGTATAAGCATGTCTTTGCTTGGCCTTATGAAGATCTAAAAGCATACAGGGAAGATTTGTTTCAACATGAAATACCATTGAAGCTAGATGCTAAGCCATTCAGACAAAAACAAAAGACCCATAAATCCAACATTGGAGCCTAAAATGCAAGAAGAGTTGACAAAGCTCAGAGATGGGGGAATCATCAAACCAATCAGGCACTCAACATGGCTCTCGAATTTGGTCCCTGTGAGGAAGAAAAATGGAGACAACAAATTATGTGTGGACTTCAAGAATTTGAATATGGCATCTCTCAAGGACAATTATCCTCTACCCAATATGGAGGCTATATTGCATAAGGTAATAGGGTGTGAAATGATGTCCATGATGGATGGGTTTTCAGGATACAACCAAGTCAAGGTCAAAGAATCTGAGAAATATAAGACAACATTCACAACTCCTTGGGGAATGTATGTATATATAAGAATTCCATTTGGTCTCACTAATGCAGGAGCGACTTTCCAAAGAGCTATGGACATGGCATTTGTAGATTTGATCAATGCTATCATGGTGGTGTACCAGGATGATCTAATTGCTTATTCAAAGAGGGCTGAAGATCATGTACAACATCTAGAGAAGGTATTTATTAAAGCCCTGGAATATGGTATTAGCTTAAATCCAAAGAAGTGTCATTTTGCAGTCACAAAAGGTAAGCTTTTAGGACATATTGTTTCAAAAGAAGGAATTAGGATAGATCCTAAGAGGGTTGAAGCTATTGATAAAATTCCTATTCTCAAAACCGTCAAAGCTATACAATCATTCTTTGGACAAATAAATTTTGTTAGGAGACTTGTTTCTAACTTTGATGAGATCATTAAGCCCATATCAAAGATGTTGAAGAAAGGAAAGAAAATAGAATGGACTGCAGAAGCCTTGGAAGCTTTTATTTCTATCAAAAGAGCCATCAAGGAGGCTCCTGTCCTTAAATCTCCAGATTTTGCAAAGCCTTTTCAGATATTTTCTTTTGCTTCAATGCACACAATTATTGTTGTTATGTTACAGAATAATGAGGATGGTCATGAATAGCCTGTCTTTCTTTAGTAAGTCATTACAAGGGTCTAAATTGAAGTATGATAATGGAAAATAGGTGTTTGCATTAGTAAAGGCTACAAAAGCTTTCAAGCCATATCTTGTTGGAGCAAAGGTGATTGCTTATGTCCCTCATGTTGTTGTCAAAGATATTCTGAAACAGTCTGAAGTAACAGGAAAAAGATGGAAATGGATTAACAAGATCGAAGAATTTGAGATGGAGATACAGATTACCAAATTAGTAAGAGGTCAAGGCTTGGCTAGGTTGATGGTAGAATCAAATATTGAAGCAAATTAGGTTTGTAATGTAGATGAAGGGACTACAGTTGCAAGCATTGAGCACACTCCTTTATATACTGATATCATGCATTACCTTAAGTACACAAAATGTCCAAAAGGATTGAGTGACAGCCAGAAAAGAACTTTGAAGTTGCAGGCATCTAAATATGTTTTCATGGATGGAGATCTATTTTGGAAGAATAGGGATGGTATACTGTTATTGTGTTTGGATGAGTCTCAGGCCAGGCATGTCCTAAGTGAAATGCATGAAGGATTTTGTAGAGGACATTACTCAGCAAAAACAAGTGCTCATAAAATCCTCAGGGCAGGTTACTATCGGTCCAAAGTTTTTAATGATTCTTTTACACATGTAAGAAAATGTGAAGCCTACCAGAAGTTCTTTGGAAGGCTGAAATATCAAGGAGCCTTGCCACTTCGACCCTTGCAGGCTGATGCCCCTTTTCATCATTGGGGAATTGATTTCATTGGAGAGATATTGGAAAAATCAAGTGGAGGATACAAGTGGATACTAGTTGCCACTGATTATTTTACCAAGTGGGTGGAGGCAATCCCAACTAAACAGGCTACAAGAAAAGTGGTGACAAATTTCTTGATGGACAACATTATCACCAAATTTGGTCCACCACTAAGGTTAATCATAGATAATGGGATGTGTTTTAGGTTAGATGAATTCAAAAGCTTCTGTGACACATATGGCATTACTATTTCTTATGAAACTCCTTACCATCCACAAGATAATGGTCAAGCATAATCTAGCAATAAGAGTCTTTTGAAGATTATAAGGAGGATGTTAGGACAAAACGAGAAAGCTTGGGATTCAAAATTAAAAATGGTTGTGTGGGTTGACAAGATTACTATTAAGAAAGCAATTGGAAAATCTCCATTTGAATTGGTATATGGAGTACAAGCCAGGATGCCTTTGCAGAATTTGTTGCCAGTCTAGAGGTTTATCCTTCAGGAGGATTTGGATGTTCTTGAACCTATGGAGGAAAGATTGGAGCAACTAGTTGAACTTGATGAAATAAGGAGAGTTTCCCAAAATCAAAACATGAAGTTACAGACACAGATGAAGTATCTATTTGACAAGAAGGCAAAGGATAGAAAATTTGAAGATAATGACTTGGTGTTGATGTGGAATGCAAGGTGTCAGGAGAAGGGAAAGCATGGTAAATTTGAAGCTTTGTGGCTAGGACCTTTTGTTATTATTGGGAAGAGAGGTAAAGATTCATACTATCTATAGAATATGGCTGGCGAAGATCAGGAGTTGTCTGTTCATGGGCAATTCCTGAAGCATTTTTTCTCTTGAGCAACATAGAGGATTAAGGGTTGCCAGTGCATGGACAACTCTTGATGGTCCTCTTTAAAATTCTTTTCCATGCACAGTAGTTTAGGATTTTGGTTCATCTCCATTTTTCATTCACTTCCATTCTTCTCATTGGTTCATCATTCTGTGTCTGGTCTACTCACCCAAAGATTCTAGATCCTTGTAATGATTTTACTATCATTCATCCCCAGACGGAGCCACTGTTGGAACTGTAAAAATCTGATGATTTTACATATTTTTCATCCCCCTGAGTTTCCAAAATAATTATCATCATATGCACAGGGCCCTCCATCATGGCATTTTGCTTATATTTTTCCCATATAGCCCCATAAAATCCATCAAGTCTTGCATTTTTCACGTTGTGGTCCATATCGGCATATATCTATCCAGGTCTCCCCGACCTGTGATGCTTTTGTGTTAACATATGTTTGCTACAGGTGATTGGCATGACTTCTTCATTGTTACAGTGATCGACATTCACCTATAGGATTCTATCGGCATGACATTCACGTGGTTTCGATGACCGTGGAGGAACCTATCGGTGGGAGTTTGGTCTTTAGTATATCATCTCACTGAGTGCCTTATGTCTCGCTGACTGGTATATGTGGATGCATTGGTGAGAGCTTTTCCTTCGATGAAGTGTCATGGCGAACTCACCTAGTCTTTCCGACTGGTGGCGGATGCATATACATATCGGAAAAATATTTTCTTCGGGGTAACGTCTTGGCGAGTGACCTTCGGTCTCGCCGATATTACACAAGAGGCTCGTCGGTGAGAGACTTTTTCTTCGGATTAAGTCATAATGACTTCACATTGTCTCACTGATCGGTGGCGGAAAGATGCACATATCGATAAGAGTTAAAGCTTTTGGCATGTGGTCTTAGCGAGTTTGGATTGTCTTACTGACTGACAACATAAGTACATGCATCTCAGTATGACTAATGGGCATCGATGTAACATCTTGGCGATCCCATCCGGTCTTGCCAATTTGTTTTCTCACGCTGAGATGCAAATTGCATTGGCGTGAAAATGTTTTTGTCTCAGTGAAATAAATGTATCACGGGGTGCTTTCGATAAGACACAGGATAATCTATGAATCCTCTTCCCGACTCGGTGTTGTCTTGGCGATCTAAAAATGAGCTCGGGGTGTTTCATTATGACATGGTCTAATCTGCATAGGGTCTCCTCGATGTCGGTACGTTATAGCGACTCACATAAGACAGAAGGATACATCAGCAAGAGGATCATTATGTCACAATGATAAATTTGAAACAAAGGGAACTCTTGGGGAAACATAAAGTGATCTATAGGATATCTCCCCAACTCGGATAAGTCACAACAAAAGCGAATAAAGCGTGGGGCGACTGTAGTGATTGAATTGCCTTCAGCATGACTGCGATTTATGTCGGTGACTGTTCTAGTGTCTATTAATAAAATTTAAATATTGTGGCCGACATGTGGATGTTCAATTACCATTGCAAGCTGACATGAAAAGAGCCCAAATTATGCGGTTGGCTGACATGGGATCTCAGTATGATATATTTTTCTGATGCTGGTGTATAAATAGGCATTTTTTGTAATTGTAAGATGACCAGCTATTAGATATTCGATACACAGCAAGTAGATACAGTAGAATAAACTTCTCATATCAGAGACTATTGATGCATGTTTTCAAAATGGAGGTATTTATGAAAATTAGTTGATGTTGCTGCATTTCTAGTATCAATTATCTGTTGAATTTAATGAAAGTATTGCTAAGTTGTCTCCAAGATGGATTCTTTCTAATTGTTTAAATTGATATAACATGTTTATATTCAATTCATCAGTGCACATTTGTTGTTTCTGTGTGGTTAATCGATTGGTTCTTTCAAGCAAAGATTAAATCCTTTTAATTGATCACAGTAATTAGAGAGATTCATTTGGATTGTTAAAGTAGAGTTTAGTAGTTATAGTATTGCATGTTTATACAAGTTGTAAACAGAATGTATGCTAGATAATTTGAGTTCTCTCCAGAGAGTGTTGCTCATCTTGATTTCATTTGACTCTGCATATCCAATAAGGAACTGGTCTCTATAGTTTCATCATTAAGATTCTTTTATTCTCTTTATATTAGTTAATTGAGCATTTTAGGATTTAGATTAAGAAGATTGCTATTGCACTTGAATTCATTTGTTCACTTGCATCTACCATTGTGGACAAATCATTGCAAGAAGGATAACCATAAGTCAAGTCTGCTCCATTCAGAAAGGTATACCCGCCTAGGTATAGCAGCACCTGAAGAGTAGAAGGTTGAGTTCTCTTGACCTTGTCTATTACCCTAAAGCGTATCAAGAGATTGGTAGCCTCTTGAGGCATTCCGCCTGCATTTTTGAGAGCTAACAAGGTTCATGGACATCAAAGAGGTAGTAAAGATTTCTTGGAAGGAGCTTGCCAAATTGGATGATATGCGGAAGTTCACCTCTGTTGAATTAAAAAGAATAAAGTTTGAGGACAGTTGGGTAGATGGGCCAGATGTAGACATGCTTAGACAAGTGTTGGATAGTTATGATGAGTAATTACTTGAACAATAGACAAGGGAGTAAAGTGTATGGAATATTCTTTTTTGAATGAAGCATTAGATGATGTGGCCAGCTGGGCAGATCTCCCCAATTTTTTAGGATCATAACATAAGTTCAACTAAGGATTCCCTAGTAGATTGACCTTCTCCTTGTGCATCAAATTTTGATATAGAGTCATCAGCAATTGAACTAAAGATCATGATGGGTAGTCATCTTATGTAGTACTAGTTGTTCCCTGATTGGTGGATCTCAAATTTTTGACTAGAGGAATTAGTGTTAGGACTTGTCTATATGTATTTATTCTCTCCATGTTGTAATGTCGGTTAATTGAAAAGAGATTAGCTGCCTAAGGAGAGTTAGGATAATTTTTACAGTTTTAGAAGATTTTACAGTTTCAATGCAAAGATACTTAGAAATTTTTACATTTTTTAATACAGTTCATGTTATTTTCATGTTTTAGTTTTAATGGTGATGTGAATGAATAATGGTCATTCATATACTAGTGAATATTGTGCATAGATGTTTCTTATTTGATGAAAGTCACTAGAAGATTCTGAATCTGAGACTGTTCCCATTGAATTATCTGTGAATGATATTTCTTAGTGTTTATTGATCTATTAATTTCAATGATGAGCTGATGATATGTTCTTTTTTTATTTTGAAAGTTTATGAATGGTGGATGATTGTATGTCTTGAATTTTCACTATGAATGAATACAATGGTATGGATTATTCTGTGGATTGTATCATTTTATGGTTTAGTTGTTTGGAAATAAGACTCATTATGAAGTTTGTATGTCTAAATTGAAGGAAATCTACATTTATGTTTTGCTATCCTGAGCTCTATTCTATCTTTTGATATTTATTTACACCCTCCAAAAGTTAGTTTAATTTGTACTATGCAGTTTGTATCCCTTTACCAGTATTCCCCTTGAACATTACAGTTGCATAGGTCACTGCACAACATTAGCATAGTTGAGAACCAACTACAAAGACCTTGGAAGATAGGTGGCTTTAGGTTATTTATCTTTTTCAAGAGAAATAGAGTAGAAATATTTTGTTTTAGCGTTGTGTTACATTGACCATCAACAATACCGAAGAATGGGACATGTAAACTTTGATAACCTGGTCAAGGTTAGTCCAAAGGAGATTGTTTGAGGACTACCTAGAATCACAAGACCTAGTAATGCTATTTGTAGAAGTTGTCAATTGGGGAAACAAACAAGATGGAACTTTAAGGGAAAAGATCATTCTGCTAACTGAATACTGGAGTTAATCCATACTGATCTTTATGGTCCAACTAGGACTAGAAGCCTAAATGGTAATAGGTATTTCATGCAACTTATTGATGATTATACTCGAATGCCATGGGTTTATTTTCTTAGAGAAAAGAATCTGGCTCTGGATAGGTTTAAGGTATTCAAAGCAAGAGTGGAAAATGAAGTAAATTTGAAAATATAGTGTTTGAGATCTGATAGAGGTGGAGAATTAATTTTTGGTGAATTTAATGCATTTATGAATAGCATGGCATAAGAAGAAAATTTTTTGCCCCAAGAACCCCTCAACAGAATGGAGTAGTTGAAAGGAAAAATAGGACTGTACAAGAAGCTGCTAGAACCATGATGAAAGAATCAAATGTTTTGGATGTATATTGGAGAGCGGTGATACATATTGTTGTCTATGTTCTTAATAGAGTCAAATGGAATCTTGTAACACAAAGACTCCTTTTTGAGTTATGGACTGGTAAGACTCCTATTGTAGGAAATATTCCACAAAGGTATTTTTGGGCAGATGCTATATTAAAAGAGATGATGAAGATATTAGAAAGTTTGATGCTAGATGTGATGAAGGAATTTTTCTTGGATACTCTACCACTAGAAAAGCATATAGATGCTTTAACAAAAGATTGAGAAAGATTATTGAAAGTGCTAATGTGGAAGTTGATGAAGACATACTCAGACCTATTGAGATAAGTGAAGTTGAACCTGATGTCCTATCTATGGACATGTACCTAAAGAAAACAAGGAGAAGGAAGAAGAAGAGAATGAAGAAAAAGTGGAAGAAGAAGAAGGAGAAGAATGAAATGAACTGAAACTTGTTGTTAGGACTCCTAAGTATGTACAGAAGAATCATCTAGAGGATCAAATAATTAGAGATAAAAGTGAAGGTGTAAAGACTAGAAGCAGAGTTGCAGTTGAGGTAAATTTGTGTCTATTATCTAAAATTGAACCCAAATTTGTAAATGAAGCATGTGAAGATGGGGATTGGATGATAGCTATGAAAGAAGAGTGCAATAGATAGAAAAAGAATGTTGAACAGAAGCAGGAACTAGTGCCACAAACTTAAGGAGCAAAATATTAGTTGGCTCAAATGGGTGTTCGAATAAGTTGGATAGAGAAGTGGAGAAGTTGTAAGAAATAAGACAAGATTGAGTAATACAGGATATTCACAAGTTGAAGGTATATAGACTTTGAAGAGACATTTGCCCCTATGGCTAGAATTGAAGCTATTAAGATGTTTTTGGTATTCTCTACCCACAAGGACTTAAAAGTGTATCAGATGGATGTTAAGTCAACATTTATGAATGGTGAATTGGAGGAAGAAGAGTATATGGAACAACCTGAAGGGTTTTAGTTATCTAACAAACTGGACATGGTTTGTAAGTTGAAGAAGACATTGTATGGACTGAAGCAAGCTCCTAGAGGCCCACAGTATGCAAGGCAGAAAGACTATAAATACCTAACAAACAAAGTTCAATAAAGGTCTTGATGACAATCTTTTGCTATGAAGTGCAAGGTAACAAAATGTTGATGAAGTAGTTGTTTATATGTTGATATCATTTTTGGTGGAAATGAGGCATGTGTTGGATTTTCTTTGAAGAGATGCAAAAAGAATTTGAGGATATCTATGATTGGTGAATTGAATTTCTTCCTTGGTATATAAATTGAATCAAGAAGCTGATAAAGGGATATTCATTTCACAATCTGACATGTAAAAATTGTGTTGAAGTTTGGGATACGGACTGATTCCAAACTTGGTTTTGTAAATCTAGGCTTGAATGCAAATTGAGGAAAAAAATGATGAATCTTAAGGCCCGTCCAGGTAATATAGATCTATGATTGGTAGATTGTTATGTATCTTACTGCTACTAGACCAAATATTATGCATGAAGTATGTTTAGTTGCCAGATTCCAAGAAGATCCTAAAGAATCACATGGTACATTTGTAAATAGGATATTTAGATATCTTAAAGGTACACCAGATTATGGACTATGGTACCCTAAGAGTGATGATTTTACCCTGAGTGCCTTTACCGATGCTGATTGGGTCGGATGTGTAGATGAATGGAAGAGTACCAGTGGTGGTGCTTTCTTTCTTGGTGGAAGATTAGTTTCATGGTTGAGTAAAAAGAAAGACATGGTTTCTTTATCCACTATAGAGGAAAAATATATTGTTGCAGCATCTCGTTGCACACAGGTTTTGTGGATGAAGCAGACACTAAAAGACATTGGAGTGATATGTGATAAGCCTATTTCTATTTTTTGTGACAACACAAGTGCAATAAACATTTCAAAGAACCAAATTATGCATTCAAGAACAAAACATATATCTATCAAGTATCATTTTATGAGAGAAAAAGTGTTGGAGAATGAAGTCAGATTGGATTATGTGAACACAAAGGAACAAATCGTAGACATATTTACTAAGGCTCTTTCGAAGGATACTTTCAAGCAACTTAGGGAGAGGTTGGAGATCATCAACCCTCCTAACTAGGTGCACATGAAGGTGCATCAGTCTAGTGAATTAATAGATTCTTCATTTATCTGGACTGATAAATGGGTCTACTTTGTAGGGGAAGTAGAAAATGTTTTAATTTTTGCAGTATGAGTGTAATCTTAAGGGGGAGTAATTAGTGTTGTTGATATTTTCCATTTATTTCAAAGGGGGAGAGAAGGTTATGTGAAAAAAAGTTGCAGAAGAAGATAAGGTGTTCTCCTGGGATATTGTGAAGGCTGTTGTCTTTGATGGTTTTTCACATCATGTGTTTCCATCAATTACAAAGGGGGAGATTGTTGCAAGTATGAGCAAGTGTGGTGGTGTTGTCATTAATGTTGTCATTGATATCAACATAGTTCAGTATGTTACATGTATATATGAGATGTTGTGAGTACATGGAACTATCCTTATGGTGTAGCAGATGTGTTAGTTTGATATGTTTCCAAGTGCTTTTGAGAAAATTAATAAAGAAGAGAAGTCAAAGTGATGGAAATGTTTATAATGTGCTATGGTATGTGCTTTGTATTTCTCCTATGTTGATTTTATGCTTGTTTGGATCTAAAGTTTTTATTATGGAGATTTAGTGGTGATATCTCCTCAGTTTTAGCTTATGGTTTGATGGTATGTAAAATTTATGTTCACTGGTATGTGAACTATTCTGGCAGAGTTGGTCTTCTATGGATTGGGAGAAATATTGCTGTTCTACAGTCCTCCTCTATTTTGTTTCAGATCTTGTGGATCTGGGATATGTCTTGTGAAGGTCTTTTCTATGCTTTGGCAAAGAGGTTTGAAGATTGGTGATCCATAAGTCATGTTTCAATATTTTAGTGTGAGTTTATATAGTTCAAATGGACTAGTGAAAGGTGTTCAGTGGTTGAATTTTGTTGTTTTGTTGCGGATGTATCTATAAGATTGTAAGATGTATTCTTGTGCATAAGGAAGCATTTTGTGGTGTCTATGTGTCATCTTCTTGTTGGGAAGCATGTACATCAATGTTCATTTGTGTTTTCATTAGGTTTGATTGACCTAGTGTTTACACTTCATTCGAAGAATAAAAATTAATTAAGGAAGCATGTGGTTGTTTCGAGATATTATTTTTTATCTTGAAAAATGTTTTTTTATTGGTTCACTCTTATTCCTTTCCACCGCAGGAATTTTGATTTTCTAGCTTATTTTTAATTTATGAAATGAGGCTTTTGTGGTTGACCTTGGAGAAATTTTCTAAGGTTGAGGATGGTATAAAAGCAAGTCGAGTTGTGAAGAATTTTGTGATAGTGTGATACAAAGTGACGAAAGTGAGCCACAAATCATAAGAGTAGAAGTGTGTGAGTGAGTGAGTTGTGAGAGTAATTTTTCATTGTGTTCAAGGTAGTGAGATAAAGGTTTCTGCAATCCTGTGAATGTGTTAATTGTTCTGGTGGATATTTTTGTTCTCTTTTGTATGTATAGGTAGTGAGCCTCCCTGTTGGATAGTGAGTCTTTTCTATGGACAGTGAGTCCCTTTTGTAGGCAATGAACCTTTGTACTTGGATAGTGAGTCCTCTTCTAGGAAATGAGCCTTTGTTTTATAGTCTTTATATTGTGAGTTAACCCTCACCATGGTTTTTCCCTCATTGGGTTTTCCTCATAAAAATTTGGTGTTCATTGTGTTGATTTACTTTCTGTTATTTGTGTTTCATGCTCTTACTTAATAATAGAATAGTGTGGTTGTGGAATTGATATGTATTGAATTTTTAAGTTTGAATTTTGTGACAACTGATTCACCCCCCCTCTTAGTTGTCCTGGGCCTGTTTAACAGTATATTACTAGAGAAAATATTTTATTTGTAACATAAACTTATATACATTTACCTTCCAAAGACATGATAATGCATTATCTCACATGTCCTTGATGATTTTTAGAAAATCCAATGTGTTTTATCTCTATGTTTGGCCCATTTTAAAAGCTAAAAATCCTATTGTAGTGCATCTTCCTTTTATAGAACCACTTCACCAAAAATATTTTTTTATTACTTTATGTTGAAGGATAGGTGATACATTGGTAGCTGATCTATGCACCCCCATCAAGATCGACTATTCAAATTCAAAATTACCAACAACTAGTAGGAAATTCACTTGTTTCACTTGTATGAGAAATTACTACTAGAAAAGACAAATTTATGCTAATCCTTTATGGATTATCTCTCCAATTCCTTGAGATCTCAAGCATCCAAATGAGAATTATGAGACATAATTGAATATTTATAGTACTTTCAAAGCTACAAGAGAAAAATTAGAGACTTCAGGCACCATAAATGGGTAAGTTGGGTTATTTCTTTCTATGATACAAATAAAGCCTAATTTTTGAAGCTTTATTTCTATGGTTTCATAGATTGTGTTTGTGTTTTCAACTAACTTTACGATGACTTCTAAAGATGATCCAAATCTTATGCTCATAGAAACTAGGAGTTTGGAAAAAAAAAAGGAGAGATAAATTTCACACTTTTGTCCCCTATACTTTAGGATTTATAGCACTTAGGTGGGTTTCCTTAATTGACACTTAATGAAAATACAAGAAAAATTTATAACAAATTACCTAATAAACTTTAATGTTCATAGTAATTTTCAATATCTATATAATTAAGCATATGGTATGTGTATTCCTTCTAATTCCTTGAAAATTAGGTGTTAAACTATAGAACAACAAAATATCTAACTTTATGTTTATTGTAGGTTTTCTCTCAAGTTTTCTGTCAAACTGTGTCCATGCACTAACCACTCAAACATCCTCATAAGCTAGCAAGTCCACAATTAAAATTCAAAGAAAAATTAAAATTATATTTTTTCATTCTTATATAGTGCATAATAGGTTTGGATGATGTGAAAGCCACTCAAGTTGTGATATTTGATGACATCTTTTCCTTTAAAAACTTTATTGTTTTTAACTTTATAAAGTGTTCCTTCAATTGCATAGACCTCATGTCCCTAGATTTAGGGGAGTATTAGATAATAACAAACTATTAATTTTTCCCTCTCTAAAGAATATTTAAAACATTAAAATGTTTTAAATATTTATGAAATTAAAAGAATGAGAAATTGGAAAATTAAAAAAATATATAGGTTAAAGGATGAAACTAGAACCATGAAATGAATGACATTTAAAGGCCGCAAAAACTTGGATGGAGTTATTATAAATGATTTTGATTCTTTTTCTTCATTCAAAAAATGAACAATAAATTTATTTTTAGGAGAGACCTTGTAATTGGGGTGATCTAACAAGCTATTTAAAAATAATTTTAACCATTAAATGCATCTAGTGACTATGAAATCAAAACTAGAGGCTCATGATGGTAAATGTAAACTCACATAATTTCCAAAATGAATAAATTCACATTTTTATATGGCACCTTGTAGACTTGCTCGAGAACATCAAAATATTAAAGTCAACCTCCAAACATCTCCAAAAATAATGAAATCAGGTTTACATGCTCCTTATGTATTATAATTTTGTTCCTAAAGGACTTTGATGACAAGCCACAAATTTTGAGATTTAAATGCCTATAAATTTAGGTCAATATGCAATAATGAGGCCTAGAAAAATGTTTTGTCACCAATTTTAGGGTCATTACGCACTAGAAATGAAGTACATTTCTAGGAGACAATAGATTTTATAAAAAATTATCCTTGATTATAATAAACCCTTGTTATTTGAAATAACAAACCCCTAGTTTTTATAAAACCCTAATAATGAGTCAAACTAATTCACAAATAAAGAAGATGAAGAGAGGGCTTCAAATATATTTACTAAGTCAATTTTTGGGATCTTCCAAAAGGGAAAAATGTGCCCAAGGAACTAGTATCTTATCAAATAGACTTAATGATAGAGTGGGGTCTATTAGGGATGTAACTATTCCAATTTAAGGTTAGGAGTTGTTTAACTATTTACATAGGTGAAGCAATGATGTTCTCCCCATATATAAAATATGGAACATTGGAACTAGGAAGACGTGTGGTTCCTAATGTGTTTATCAATGTTGAGTTGATTAGATCTATTGCAAGAAATTATGATGGGAAAGATATAAATATTGTAAAATACAAGGGTAAATTACTAATGATAATGAATAGACAGATTATTCTCAATGTCCTTAATCTCAACAACACAACCAAGGTCCTAATTGATTTTAATTCATTTAACAAAGAGTATACAAGGGATAGATTTAGTTAAAGAGTAAGGTGAGTACCCCATCATAGTAAAATGACCCTTGTGAATAATCTCACATATTTTTCTAAAGATGAGCACAATTCTCTCAATGTAGAAATATTTTAGGAGTATTTCATTAGTGTTGAACAGTCCAGATAACTGAGAGGGGGGGTGAATCAGTTATCCTCAAACAATTTTCTTCACTTTAATTAATTTGGTGTAGACTTATACCAGTCATAAATTAATCAAATAGAACATGAATGCACACAACACCAAGTACAATGAACACCATAATTTACATGGAAACCCAAAAAGGGAAAGACCACAGAGAATGCTAATTATCAATTATAAAACACCAGTTAAGGTGACACTGGTTAAGGTGATTTTTACAAGGGCTCACTACTAAGTTGCTCACTACAAGGTGGCTCACTACTAGTGGGCTCACTACCCAAATACAAAACAACAGATTACAAAATGGTCTCACTGACAAAAGTGAACTAATGAAGTTGCATCTACATATGCATGAGTTTAGTTCCATTTAAGAGCACAATTTTTGTTTGTAGCAAATCTAGTTAAGAATCTTTTGCACATCTTCCTTCCATAACCTTCGCTCAACCTTCTACCAAAAAAAATTACTCCTTCACACTCTTTTATCTATTTGCACACTTGCACTCTTTTATCTCCTCACACACATCATACTTCTTCCACGCTTCTATATGCTCAATCACAAAGATATTATCTATATATATATATGTATACCCGTAGAATAGAAATAAGTCAGCCACACAATATCTTCATAGTCTTCTAACTCGACCAAACACCATTTGAATTTAGATGACCACAAGGCATGTCAGCATGAAGAAAAACCTTAAAATATTGAATAAGACCTTGCATGCTAACACTAAATCCAAAAGATAGGTCGCACATAAAGATCTTCTTACCACATTACCAAGGGACCAAAAATAGGTCATACATAAGATAGCATAATTTCCAAGAGATAAAAAACTTTGAATTACATGAAATATATTCTAGAGTCGATGGGAACACCACAACCAAGACCAAATCTTGATTATCATCAATTTCAATGTCAACTAGAGAACCACAATTTGACATACAAAAACTTGCAACATGCTACATGAAGTTCTGAATAGAAATGTTACCCAAAGTAAGCTTTGAGCATGCAACCAACATCAAAATATTAGACTTCATTATACTGCATTAACTGAATTCAATAGATGCCACAAAAAGAGTACTACCATATCTAGATCAAGGATAATATTCACACTACATAACATCATAGCATACAATAGGATAGATTAAGTCTATTCATCATTCGAAGCACATCCTTCCAGATCCAAGGTTTTGACATCAATGACAACAATGCTAAATCATCTTCAACAACTTCTCAACAATCTCCCCCTTTGGCATTAATAGCAAAACAAAAAAAACTCAAAAACACAAAACTCCACAATTCCAACTCAAAATTGCAAACTCCAAAAACTCCAAGTACTCCCCCTTTTTCCAACAATTCGATACCTCCTTTTGTTTCTATTTTTCTCTTCATTTTTCTACCCCTTTTATCCATCAAAGGAAAAGGGCCAAACTTTGAACATTTAGGAACTCAAGTAAAAATAACACTTTTCACATGAAATATTTTCTTGTACCTTTCTCTCATGGTTTGAAGAATCCTCTTCCAAGCTAGCACCACATAATCCAATCTGACACTCATACTATCCAACATAGTCAACAACAAAAATGAGGATGACCAGTCCTGAGTTAGGCACTATCATTCACAATCTTCTGCATCAAAAAGTATCTCGAAGAGATGATCCAACCAAACCTCAACAATTTCCTTGACCAAAAAAAAATTTCTAACCAAGTCTTCCATTTTTCTCTGAACAATCAATAACTCTACATGCAACTCACCAACTCTTATTCTATGTTTTCCATCTTTGTCTTTGAAGAAATGAAAACTCTTTCCAATATTATTCATTGACTCAGATTCAATAGCTTGAATTTTGCTTCTAAAATTATCAACAACAGTAGGCCACCAGAGACAATACCTGTAGATGTCATACATCTCCTAAATGCATTCCTTTGTGTCACCAATGTGTTTGGATAACTTTTGTTTAGCTTTGAAACAACTTCTCTCAATCATAGCTTCAAACTTATGTCCTTCAAGTCCTTCTAGTAACATCCTTTCTTCAACTTCTACTAGATTATTTGGTAACAAGTCAAAAAAAATTGAAATAGTAATACCCTTTTTAAGAAGATAATCAACCATAGCATCATCAATTTTAAGCCTTCTGATTGGAGAGTTGGCACACCACATTTCACCAACATTCTTCATATCACCTTCATCTAACACTGACTGAATATCATCTAAATCGACAGAATCAGATCCAGGAAGAGACTCTCCTTTGTTCTCCTTTTATTCCAAGATGGTGATGACACCTTCTATGTTAACTTTCCTCTTTTTAGGTTCTGAAGGGGAACCACCAATAACAACTTCCAATTCCTTCTTACTGGAGGAGGAAACTGGTGTAGGGGCACCATGTCAACTTATGTAAATTTGGTTTTAGGTTGATTTTTTCGTATGTTGAGTCTTATTTGGTGTAATACAGTCATAATAGACCATTCTCCATGTATTAAGTCATTTTGGGTCATTTTGTGTATAAGTTGTCAAGTTTTGTAGTTTGTTGCAAAAGTTGCATTACAACTTTGTAATTTTTGGCTTGGTTTGGGAAGTTGAAGGGCCATAAGTTCAAAATTTTGTTGTATCCATTTATTTGAGGTTTGAAAACATTTAAATATGCTTGTAAACCTTGAGGCAGGGGTTGGAGAGTTGTTCTTGAAGTTTAAGCAATAAGATTTCCCTATTTTCTCTGAAAATTTTGTGTTTTCATTCAACTTTGCTGCTATAGGTCACTGTATGATTTCGTACAAAGGAATATTGAACTAAAGGATTTTGAATTTTATAAAGGCATGCAATAATTTCTTCTCATTTTTTTTTATTGAATTTCATAGATTTTAAAGAACTGTACAAGCATTTTTCTGAGGACGGGTTGAAAACACTATTTGGACAGTGTTTAAAATTCATTGTTGACCCATTCCACTAGTAGAATTGTTTGAAAATTGGTGGAATGGGTGTATTTAGGTAGGATTTCATGCTAATGTAGGTTTTAGGAGTAGGGAGTAGGGTTTTATGGCATTTTGGTGTTGCTCTAATTGATATTTCATGAGTTTTGGGCTTAAAAATGATGGTTAAGAGTTGAAGTTTGGTGAGAAGGCATTGGGAAAGAGTGGAAGATGGTTTGGAAAGTATGTTTAGACCCTACAAGATGTGTTTGAGGTATTGGTAAGGTGAAATAGGGATTGGAGTTGGTAGTTTCAATAAACCCTCTCATGTGCAAGCCTAAATAGGCCTAAACAAGGTTTTTGTGATTTGGTGAGTTTGTAGGCATTCCTTTTGTAAAAATTTATTGAAATAGTATATTTGTGACCTATGTGGAACATAAGAATTGAGTTTGGTGAATTGAGTGAAGGGATTCACAAATTTTCTTTGTAAAAGTGACCTATTTAGGGCTCAAGGGTAGTGTAGCAACATTTTTTAAGAGGGTATGTTTTGAAACAACCCTATCTACAAATTGGATATGTCAAAGTAGAGGATAAAGGGTATCTAAAATGATGAGTGGCTTGTGGGTTTTCAATTGATTTTGAAAGTTGTAGTTAGAAAACACCATTTGAAATGCTACAAGGGAGTAAGAGTGAATGGTGATTTGGAAATCAAGTTGGGGTTTTGGAGATTGGAAAATTGTTTGAAATAGTTTAAATTGTGATTGTAAGAAAAAAACCTCCTTGCTCTGCATCAATTGGCATCAGAGCATAGGTCTAGATCTTTTGGAAAGAGAAAGGTTGCAGTTTGAAGAAGTGAAAAGTTGTAAGTTGAAAAGACAAGATGACTTCTAAAAGAAGTGGACCCCTAGTAGGGAAATAAGGTTGTTAAATGAATCACAATAAGCACTGTTAGCTAGATTTGCAACATTAGAGACAAAACAAAGGAGAGGAAAGGCCACTGAAGAGGAAAGTGGCCGAAAGAAAGAGGAAGAGGGTGAAAATGAAAACCCTCCAAGAGGAGTCCAAGGTGATGATGAATTGGAACCTAATGAAAGAAGGATGGTGAAAATGCTAAAAACTATTAGAGGAGATGCTTTTGGTGAGAAAATATATTTTCTAATGTATAGTGGAAAGTTGGATGCAAAAGAAATACTAGATTAGATTGATGCAATGGAAAATTACTTTGAATACAAGGAGGTTACAAATGATCAGAAGGTAAATTTTTCTAAGACTAAGTTGAAAGGGCTTGCTCTAACATGGTGGAACTATTTACAAGAGGAAAGAGTGAAGAAAGGAAAAACAAAAACTAGTTCATGGGATAGGATGGTGTCAAAGATTAAGAGCCAATTCTTGTCAAGTGTTCATGCAATACAAACTTTCAAGAAGCTGCAAAACTTAAAGTAGAAGGAAAAGGATGTCATGGCCTATAATGAAAAATTTCATAAGTTGAGCATTAGGGTTGTTTATTTTGAAGATAAAAATAAGAAAACAACAAGGTATATGAATGGTTTAAGATTCCAAATTCAGGATGAATTGAGTCTTGCTACTCCTAGTTCACTTGAAGAATGTTTTTTGTTGGCTGCTAGGGAAAAAGAGAAGTTAAAAAGAAGGAAAGAAAGACAAGGAAGAGGATGAGGTTCAAGGAAATCCTATGAAGACCAAGAAGATGCAAGTAAAAGAAAAGACCATGTTGTTGATCAAAGAGGTGGATTTAGAGGCTTTAGAGGAAGGTTTGGTGGACAAGGTAGAGGTTCAAACACATTTTCAAGGAGATGTTATCATTGCAATTAGTTTGGCCATCAAGCATGGAAGTGTCCAAAGAAACAAGATTCTACTTCAACTAGTGGTGATAAAAGAGTTTAGTTGGTGCAAGAGGAATATTGTGAGAGCGTTAACTCTCCTAATCAGCTTGTTGCTCCAAAATTTGGAGAATCTTTGATGGTTAGAAGAAGACTCCTCAAAGCATCTAAGGAGAAGGAACCACAACAAAGGAGAATACTATTCAGGACAACTTGTAAATGCAATTGAAAGGTATGTAAAGTAGTAATAGATTTAGGGAGTACTGATAACATGGTGTCTATTGAAATGGTTGATAATCTTAAGTTGGAAAAGACACCTCATGAAACACCTTATAAAGTGTCTTGGTTGAATGAAAGTCAATATGTTTTGGTGAATGAGCAAGCTTGGGTTGAGTTTAATATTGGTGGATATAAGGACAAAATTCTTTGTGGTGTGTTGCCTATGGATTGTTGCCATTTGCTGCTAGGGAGACCATGGCAGTTTGATAGAAATGCAATTTATGATGGTAGAAACAATACTTATGAGATTGAGAAAGATGAAATGACTTTTACATTAACTCCATTGGTAGAAGATGATAAAGGACAAGGTAAGGAAACTAAGGTGATCATGTTAGGTAAGAAAGAGTTTATAAATTTTGAGGAAGAAAAAAATGAGGAGTTTGAGGCCACCACTAACAATGAAGATGCCAAGACAACAAGTTTGAAGAATGATTCAATATTAGAAGGAAAAGATGATGATTTGGTGTCAAAACATGAT